>RJWT010007186.1:0-27975 GCA_004365215.1 Cuniculus paca | reverse complement strand
GTGGTCAGATCATGTTTCCAGCCTTTGGAACTACACACTAAATCATTCCGTTGGGAAACTGTTGCTGAAACAGACGGGTTCTGTGTGGCTGACGTGGCATCACATTTTACAGTGTCTGCCAGCTGTGAGTAACAGCAGGCTGTCTTGGTGGGAAGTAGCAGAAGCAGCAACAGTAACTCCTGATTTAGGGGCAAAAGATGTAAGTACTTATTTTCACCATTAATCAATTAACCCAAAACAAATTCAAACTCAAGAATGCTAAGAGGGAATACAATTCCCAGTAGAGACCTTTCTAGCCGATTCATTTGAGAAGCATTTGGTCTTAACCAGAGGAGAAAGGCATTAAGCCAGCATATAGTTTCAGGAAAATGAAGAACTTATAGGGTCTTGTTTGAAAAAATAAAAATAAATTCAACTCTGGCTAATGCAATTTTCAAATCCTAATTCTGTGATGTGCCTGCATACCCTGGCAGGGGCTGTCCCCTGGGGGCTAGAATGCATGGCTAACGTGCATAGATGTCAACTGACACAAGAATTTAGGCAGGTTTGATTACGGTAAGATGAAAGGAGGCTTAACAATTACAGTGTTCAGAAGAGACAGCCTGTTAAATATTTTAAGGAGGATGCAAACTGGTTAAAACTGACTTAGAGGCAATGTGGAAACTTCTCTTATCAAGCTCTATAGATGACTAAGGGTGTGGTGTTTGCCAATTCCGTGACAAATGAAACCCTGGCACAGATCCCTTTAGCAAGAAGTGGCTCTATGACTGCTGTCCCCAAAGACTTCCATTTGAGAAGTTGTGTCCAGAGTTCCTGATATTTTCAGAGTTCACAACTATGTGTTTATGGGTTGGTAATGATTTTTCTTCTTGTTGAGATTCTTTACTCTGATGTTCGGGTCTGCACAAAACCTCACAAATAACCACTAGTGATCTATCCTTGGTATAGTTAAATTATTGACCAGCAGATATTTTTGATTGTCTCCTCTGTGCTGGGGATACCTAGATGAACAAGATGGAAGATGTTGATGGCCCTGTGGAGTTTTCAACACAGCAGGAAAAACAGATGTTATGAGAGGAGGAATGAACACAAGGCTTGGAGACTGGAGACCTGGATTTGAGTTCTGGCTCTGATCCCAATGAACCATATGGCACTCTGAGCTTCAACTTATGTGCTATAATATGAGTGCATCGGGATGGATAAGCACTTCAGTAATTGATTCCTCACCTTGTGTGAGTTTTTCTCTTGCTCTACAGCTTTCCTAATGGGCATTGGATTTTTTCCACATCCATTTTGGGGATAGATCTCACCTGTCACCAAGGAGGCTCCATCAGACAATGATATTCTGTAACAGAAACTAGAAGGATCCTTCTAGGTGGGCTGAAGGCCTTATAAAATGATTCTTGTAGGAGGAAAGGTTGCTTCCAAGAAAGATGTCTTAAAGGTAGTGAGTCTATGTCAACACATTTTAAATATTTGGAATTCTGTTTTTCAAATGGTTAGTGGTCAGAACAAGTGTCTTCACTGTTGCTAACCTTTGAAAGATAAAGACACAAAAGCCTGACATTAAAGAAAATGAAGTTGTTTAAAATAGGTGTGACCCACAGGCTTAAATTCAAAAGAAATCTGAGTCAAAATAAGGTAGCTTGTATTTTCAAATAGAACAGAGAATACCCCCCTCCCCCATTAGTGACTGTGTGGTGCACCTTAACTTCCTGGAACTCATCACCATTACTCAGTCATTTTTGACTTTGAAAATTGTGGGAGTCTCAAAGCATGTTTTAATGGCAAAATAGATATAGTGGATTTAACATAATTATTGTGTGTACTTTTCTCATTAACCTTGACTCACTTTCAAAATTAACTATATGGGCATTCATATATCATTTTCTACTCCCTTCCTTCTCAAAGGCAGAGATGTTTTTCCTGACCTGGGATGCATTTCCTCTCTCTCTCTTGGTACTGAGGGTTGAAATGAGGACCTTTCCACTGAGCTACATTCCATGTCCTTTTCATTTTTTAAAATTATGAGACAGGATCTTGCAAAGTTTCTGTGTTGCTCAGACTTGCAATTTTTCCTGCCTCAGTCTTCCAAACTGCTGGGATTACAGTTGTGCACAATCAACCTGATTCGGCTCTCTTCCCTTAGATCACTCATCCCTGTCAGCCTCCTCAAAGACCACCACACTCATCACTCAGTTCTTTTATTCTTCCTGCATCTTTAGTCTCTTCTTTATATCAATTTTCTATCTTAAGTAAGAATATGATCAATTTTTTTACATTTTATACCAACCAGGAATCCAGCCAATGAATAAACAATTCCTCCTCACTGTCCTTTTCTTTTCCCGCCCTTCCCCCAACCCTATGGAATTCATGGACACTTTCAATTCTGATATGACTTGATCTCTCATTGTATCTTTTTATCCTTGCTTCTTTTTCTTGACACTCCCTTATTATCTTAATGCAGTTCTGGCTCTTCCTTCTCAGTCTTCACTGACTTCTCTTTCTCCATTTTTACTTTAAACTGTTTCTTTCTTGTTTTGAATCCTGTATTCAGCCCTGAAAATCTCACTCATAGCCATAATTTTAATTATGAAGTGTAGCTCCAGGCTGGAAACATGATCTGACCTGAAAATCTCACTCATAGCCATAATTTTAATTATGAAGTGTAGCTCCAGGCTGGAAACATGATCTGACCACCATATTGAGAAGGTCTGCTTAAAAGAGGACACTACTTGAAATTACAAAAAGAAGCTGCACATACATCTTTTTGCCTCATTTCTCAACTCTCCTCTTTGTGTTCTGGGCTCAGACTGCTGAGTTTAGAACCTACTGATGAGGCTGTGGATGCAGCAGGCCTTCCTTTGCTTTCGATCTGTTATCGTGTCCATTATTCTGTGCTAGGACACGTTCTCTCTTGCTCTCCTTTGCCTATGTCCAGGACAGTGCACTCTATCTTTTGAGACTAAATCAAAGCACATGCAAATCTTCAGGAAAGAAGCAATGGATAAACAGATGAGCACTACCCACTGCAAATGAGTGTTATCTTAATCTCTTGGGAATCCTGTCTCATAGCCACTGCCTCAGACATCTCCAGTACATTGTCCTGCAGGAATCTCAACTTACTATATCCCAATGAACTGATCTTTCTTCATAAAATCTGCTTCTCCCAGTAAAATGAATTTCAGTCTTGATCAGGGCCATCACCATTTATAGTCACTAGCCTAACTGTGTAAATCCAACTAACCTGTCCATCCTATTTATTTTGTGTCTTTGCCATCTTTTGAATTGACACCCACAATCTGCTCATCCTTCCAGTACTTTAGTTTGGCCTACATTGACTTAAAATGCACAGTGGCATCTGGTTCCTAAGGCACACCCTGCCTCTACCCTGGCACTCCAAAGCCTTCTCTACATTGTGACTTGTGTGATTTTTCTAGAATACCACTTGATGATCTTATTTACCTCCCTTGAATAGCTCAGAAGCTCTTCATAGTCTCTGACAAGCATCTGAAGCCTTCACGTTGCAGGCCCATCTTGGCTCTCTGACTTTTTCCACATCACTGAATGGAAATGACTTTCCAGCCTGACTTTGGTGGATCACCAGCACCCAGCCAGCTAAACCTCCCCTCCATATTGGGGACTTACAGGTTCCTTTTATGGAGCTCTCCTTTCTCCCCAAATTGCCCAATTAAATTCTAATTATCCAAGAGGGTTCAAGGAGTGCTTGCTTTCCTTTCCTTTCCTTTCCTTTCCTTTCCTTTCCTTTCCTTTCCTTTCCTTTCCTTTCCTTTCCTTTCTTTTTCTTTCTTTTTTCTTTCTTTATTTTGGTACCAGGGATTGAACTCACGACCTCATGCTTGCCAGGCAGGCGCTTATGCTGCTGAGCTAAATCCCCGGGCCAGGAGTGCTTTGTTCCCTGGGAAGCCAAGCTGACTGCCCTTCCTGGCACATATAATAATCCATGTAACCTCTACCCTGACACTCACCACACTTAATTAAAGACATTAGCTTACTTTATTTACCTCTTTAGTTGGGAAAAACTTATGAAATATAATATTTTTATTTCTGTTTTCATAATGCTTACAGCAGGCATACAATGGCTAATTAATAAACTATTATTGAGTGAGTAAATGGGGGAACAGACAGCCAGCTGCAGCTCTAGGGTGACATTCTGTTTTCTTGGTCAACCCCATGGGAAGCATTCTTCTTCCTCTGTACTTCAAGCATAAGCTGCTGGTACATGCTTCTGACATGTCTCTGCACTGCTGAATTAATTGCTGTGGTCAGGGGGACGCAAGACTTACTAAACAGGTCTGAATTTTGTGTCTATTCTTAGAGCAAGGGATAGATTGGTTCCTCACATGATGTACAGATAGAGAGGGCAGGCAGGTTCACCAAAGGAAAATCGGTGATTTATCGCCAGAAGCTTGAGGTTGGATACCGGATGGGCAGAAATTGCAGATACTCATCACATGTGTCTACAAACGGCCTAGGTACTGGGGAGAGCTGGGTAAATAAACAATGGTTAAAATACTCATTTTCTCTCTGGCTGGGCAGGGCTGCTAGGATGGTCTCTTCAACCTCGTTTCTCAACTCTCCTCTTTGTGTTCTGGGCTCAGACTGCTGAGTTTAGAACCTACTGATGAGGCTGTGGATGCAGCAGGCCTTCCTTTGCTTTCGATCTGTTATCGTGTCCATTATTCTGTGCTAGGGCACACTCTCTCTTGCTCTCCTTTCCCTCTGTCCAGGACAGTGCACGCTATCTTTTGAGACTGCTTTTGCGCTGTGAGGCCTTCTCTGACCAGGATTGACATCTGTGAGATGCATTTCATCTGTTTCCTCTTGTCACCCTCTACGTGTGCATACCATTGGAATTACCTGTTACTTTGTCTGTGTTCCATTAGGTAGTAAACTCCTGGAAGATAAGGAATAAATTCACTTTGTTCATTTTGTGTGGCCTAAACTTAACACTTAAAACAATGCTTAGCACATGGTAGGCACTTAATAAATAAACAATGGTTAAAATACTCATTGTCCTCACCTGTTTCTTGGTCATTAAATAGCATGAACTCTTTTGGGTTCCTTCCCTATAGTTTAGGGGTTAGCACCTTCTTTATAGGAGTTATGGAGAATCTGTTCATATGAGAAAAAATAATTTTATTACAATGAATAAATGAATGAATTAATATGCACCTGAAATATTACTTATTGAATGAAAGAAATACTTTTTGATTGCCCAAGGGATGAGGTTACATCCCAGTTAGATTCAGTTAATGACCTCATTTATTCAGTGATTGACATCTGGACCAGCACTAGGACATGACGTCACAGTGTTGTTAGTGTCGTAGGTCATATGAAGTGTATCCTCAGTATAAAGGGAAAATTTGCAGTGGGTTTGTACAGAAACTGCATCACAGAGGCAAAGTCAGGAAGGGCAGTAAGTATTTACTTAGCATGCAGAGAACCTTTGAGAGGCTCCCAGAAAACAGCGAACTTTGGCAATCTCCTTTGCTGTCACTGCAGACATGAGTGCTTTAAAAGGAAACTTCTCCATCATCTTGTCATGCCCTCTGATGCCCTTCACAAACTGGAGCTTGAACTTGGTGTTGACATCTTAAGTGGCTCCTATGGAAATTGCCCCAATGTGCTAAATTCAGCATTAGAGCAGCACTCCTGGCGAGCATCGCTCCGTCTGCAGGCACTTATCCCAGACTGAGGGAACAGGGGACGTGAGTGCCACTGAAACATGTGTATGCCTCATGCTGCGCACACATGGGCTATTTATGTACATGGAACAGTGGGCAGAGAAGCAGAACACCACAAAGTGGTATGAAACTTTGTTGGCTGACAAAACGAGATGGGGAGAAAATGCAGAAGTCTTTGCATTCTTATTTTTATAACTAAATACCTATCTGTCACCAGGTTGAGTAAGTCTTTTTATACAGGCTGATAAGTTTGAAGGTTGTAATCTTTGAATTCACATGGAACTTATTTTTAAATAGTTGCATTTTTGTGTTAAATATATTACATGGCTATTACTAAGCAGCATGCTTTTTTGAACAAAAGCATTGGACTAAAAGTCCTGTGATTGACTTTCCTTCATTTGATGACTAATGCTGATGCACTATTTAATTTTTGTAAAATGTATTACCCTTTCTGGTCTTGTTTTTATTGCTCTTAAAATGGACAAGATCTACCGATGAAAATAACAAGCCATGCATCTCAGGAAAAACTATGATTATAATGGATTTTTATGAGAGAGAGAGACAGAAAGAGCAGAATATTAAAACCAATAACTTCAGATTAGATTACAAGTCAGTAATAAAATATAGGTAAGGTAACTGTTCAATATGAATTGCTATGATAAAAGCTAAGTCAGAATATATATCCTGCACTCTGGGAGGCTGAGGTAGGAAGATTTCATGTTTGAGACCTGGGAAATTTAGTGAGACCCTATCTAAAAAATGAAATGGGCTGGGAATGTGGTCCAGTGTCGAGGCCCTGTGTTCAATCCCCATTAGTGTCAAAAAAAAAAAAGGAAAGGAAAGGAAAAAAAGAATATGTACACCAGACAACCTAGAAATTGACAACAACTTTTTGTTGAATACTTACTACATGCAGGTACTTTACTCAGTTCTTTCCCAATGTCATTCATGTATTCATCAAATTTTAATCGTGCATCTACTATAGTCCATGAATAGTACATTACCTTGTTTATTCTATGACAACCTTGTGAAGATATCTACCATGTTTTACTCCTTTAAAGCCTGAAAAGATAAGTAATTTGCTTAAAGTGTCACAGCCAATCAATGGAGGTGATGGTTCTCAAATCCAGTTCTGACTACAAATCTTGAGCTCTTAGTCACTGTACTGTACCATACTCATTAGCTTTGTGTAGTTTAGCTTGTCACATTTTTAACAGAATGTAAAGAACCTGGAAGAGAAAGTCAAAGACTCATTGAAAATCCTCTCCTGGATTTAATAGGTCCTTCTTCGTGTGATTTTTTTCCCATATATCATTTCATTTCATTTCATCCGCATCACAGCCCTTTGAAGGGCTTTTCACATTTCATTTTAAAGAGGAAGAATCTGAGGTTCATTGAGAGTGGTTGATTTTTCCAAAGGCACACAGCTGGGAAATAGCACAGTAAGAACTAAATCAAAATTTCAATTTGTATTTTCTTTCCTCCAGATTTTTGCTACTCCTCAAAATAATCCAGAGAGTTTTATAAGGAAATATAAGCATACACATAAACACAGATGCCACCTGTCCCAGTCGAACTGAGAGAGCATGGGATTCCTGGGGCCCCTGCAGAGTGATGTTTAATACAGAGTTTTTATACAGCACCAGAGAGCCCGCCATGCTGAGGGTCTGTAAATGAACGTGCAAACCAGTCTCGGCTTGAATCTTTCTGGTTTAGACACTGCCTTTCCTGCAGGGATGGACTCTTTCCAGAAAGTCTTTCCAGCGCATTGGCTCTGTGTGTCTCAGTGTCAGCTCTTGTTCAGAATGTGTCTCTCAAACTGTCGCATCTGGGGACATGCGCCACTGCTCTGTTGTCCGAGCAGCCCACCAGGATCATCACTCAGCCCGGATGATAAATTAGAGAGACAAAGTTTAATGGTAGAAAGGCACTTTATTTGTAAAGGAGAAAAGGAGAGAGAAAAGAAAACATATATAGCTACCCTGATAAGAAAGAAGCAGGGTAGGGCGCTCTGGAAAGATGGAGGATCTTGGGCTCTTTGATTTTTGCTGTTTTTATAGGGGGTGTGGGTGACCCTTTCTCTTCTGGAACTTGCCATAACCAGTTTGGTTTTCAGGCATCTCTGCCTCATGTAATTTTTTCTGGTGGTCTATGTGTAGCTTTTTGTTGTTGTCGTTTGTTTGTTTTTGAGGTATCTTTTAAGGCCTTATCTTTGGGGTGGGTGGCTAGTTGGCAAGAGGTTATCTTATCTATGGTTAGCTTAGAATTAGTAAGGGTGTGTGTGGATATTTATTGTATTCTATAATGACCCTAGAGTGAATGATACAGTGACTGTAGAGTGAATACACATGTATATAAGTGTATATGTTAGTGCATAGGTGTGAGTACATACTGCCTTACAGTTAGCCTCCACTTTTTACTCTATATTTTATTGGAGATGGGGGTGGCTTATCATTTGTGTATGTGCCTTTCTCTCTGTGTCCTGCCTGTCAGCTCTTTTTCTGGTCTCTTGGTGCAAGTCTTAACACCCTTTAGTGTCTTTTTCTTTTTTATCTGGTATACATATATTTTTAACCCCTGTCTTTGACTTGCTTCCCAGGGGAGTCTCAGTCTGTTTTTTAACTTCTTCTAGTCAAGATTAGCTACAAGTCCTAAAGAGGCCAGCCCCTATCTTATTTTCTCATCTATAGCCTCCTGTGCCTACAATAATTTCCCATCAATTGGGAGGGAATAATTTCTAGTGGTGCAGGAGATGTGTGTGTGTGTGTGTGTGTGTGTGTGTGCACGTGAATGAAATTTCTTTGATCTTAAAAGTTAAAGTTGATTAAAAAGAATTAAAAATTAATGTAAATAGGTAGATTGAAATATATGTATTTATGTAAGTTAAAATTCTATTTTAAATTATTTATAAAAGAAAATGGATGTCTACCCTATGGCGCCCTGCAATGTCCCTGGGTCGACAAGTACTCCTGTGGGAAAAGCATCAGACTACATTTTATTAAAGTTGCTTATTCTAATGTTCTCACCTTAACTCATTCTTTTTGTCCTAGGTAATCATGTGACAGTTTCTCTATTTTCCTTGATCTCATGGCTCAAGGGGGTACTTTGTAAAATGTCAAGAAAGAGATATAGATTTCGTAAGTAAAATAGATGATCAGTTAATACCTTACTGATGACTTTGTAGGCACTGCCCATGAAAATGTTAACTGTTACATGTGGTGAATATGACAGATAAATTCTAGGCTCTTGTGTACAACAAACAAAGAATTTCAAGCACACATCAAATAGTAAAGGAAAAGCAGCTGCATTTATTGAAGATGTGATTAAGGAAAGACCATGCCAGCCAAAACAAAGCATGAACAGAAAAGTGGTGTCAGGATGACAGGAAAGTAAAAAGCACACAGCACACAGATAAATCAGGCTTTAAGAGTTTAAAAAATGGGAAAGCTGGTCCTGGTGCCTGTCATTTGGTCTGTGGGGTAAGAGTGACAGGAATGATTGACAAGGTGCTGAGTCATCTTCAGGGGCTTCTAGTGCACAGGACATTCCTGGAATTCACTGTTGTTTAATTATAAACATGATATGCACTCCATATTTATCAACCTTTAATGAAGTTCGAGTGAGGAAAAAGATTACTAAAGGTCAGGCTAGGAGGCCTAAGAAGCTTATGTTTTCACATGCTCTCACCTAGAGCTTCAAGCATTTCCTGGGTCTTTGTTATTTTTTACCTGTTTTAGAACAGTGGAATGAGGAATGGCCGTACCATGCTGTCCAAACTCGAGTAAGTAGTCTCCCAGCCCTACTGTACTACCCATACTAATAATTATTAACATTTATTAAGCATTAATTACATGCCAAGTATTTTATGTTTTTAATATAATTTTTCTCTTATAATAACTCCATCATATAGGAGGCCCTATTATTATCCCACGTTTACAGATGAGGAAAAGGAGACAGAGTAACTTGTGCAAATTCACCTAGCCAGCAGATAGGGTGGCTGGGATTCTTACCTAAGCAGCCTTATTGCAGGATCACCAAGTTGTACCTCTCCTCTGGGACATGTACATCCTCACCTGCAGCAGGCAGAACACTCCAAAGGTCCTTGATTTCATTTAGCAGGTGTGTGAGTCACATCTGCATCTTGGAGCTTGATGTGAGGTCAGAAGTCACAGTAGCATTCATCTGCTACCCCACTCATCCTGGTTCAGGGGACACCAATAAAATGGGAGGAATGAAGAAAGGAGAAGTCAGGCTCCCTTTGCCACCCAGGGCTGATAAGAAGCCTGGGGTCATTCTCCTTGAGTGATAAAGCTCTTCTCTAGCTCTTGGCAGCAGAGGTGAATACAGGCATCCAGGTAAGAATGACTTAAAGGAGTCATTCATTAAGGTTCATCCACAGGATCATGTTTGGGCAATTGTGCCCAAACTTTTACTCCTAAGACTGCCGTAAGAGTAACAGTCCCAGGACTTGCACTCGAGGCTTATAATGCTTGTGCTAGTCTTTGGCACAGGCACCACTTTTTGTGGTACTCCCTCTCCTGGTAATCAGAACTGCTGACCGCACATGCTGCTCTGAATCTTGGCTGCCACACGGCTCACCAGGAGAGAGGGTTAGAGTCTTCGCCGCCCATTGCTGGCTGGGGCCACAAGATCCGTGTCTTCAAGACTGACTCCGGGGGATGGCTTTGCTGGGAGTCAGGAGGCTGCTCCTCAGTGAACCTTCACCCCTTGACTCCTTCTTGGAGTCAGAGAATGGGATGCTCAAGGGTTGAAAAGAGCTGTAATGCATCAGATAGGGTTGCAAATGCAGGTGTGGAAATTATCCCACTTTGGCTGAGAGTTTAAAAAATTACTGTTGTGATTTAATGTTTTTATTTCATTGTACTGCTGGAGTGTGTTTCTTAATTACAGATAGGGAATTTGATTTAATAAGGTATGCAGATAATTTGTGTCTGTTTCTGTCTCATTCGTGTCCCATCTGATATCCTTTTATCTACCTTGTGGCCAGCCCCTCAGCTCAATGCTTCAATATTCTCTTTTGCTCTTTCTGGAAACTCCTTTTCAAAGTTTAATTCAATATTCAGACTGTGAAAACAATAGAATATAGTCATACAGAGCAAGCTGTTGCTGCTGTGCATTTCAGGTGTTTATAAATTGAGCTGTTACCATGAGACAGGCACTGTGTTAGGCAGTGTGGATATAGCATGGAACCAGGCACGAAAGGTTGATATCTCTATGGAGGCTAAAGTGTAAAGTCAGCCTGCATGTCTAATAATGGATACATTCCTCTATCCACTTGTTATTTGAGGCCATGTTCCTAATTGAGGCTCATTCATGTTTTCCACATTGGCCATTTTACACTTTCATGATGTCTCAAATTCTTGAATGAGGTATCCAGTGAAACTTGAAATTTTGCTCTGTAGAGGATTGTTTCTGCTTCCTTCATTTGCAAATTTGCCCCTGTCTAAGCTTGTATGCACCTTGTTTATCCCTTTCTCAGAGAAACAGGTACCCCTCCTCTTAGTGAGATTTGATTTTTTCCCCATGCACTGGGTTCCACATGACCAGTCTCTTCTGAGATTTGTCCCTTCAATAACTATGTTTCTTTTCTGTATCTCTAATGTGTCCATATGAATCTGCACAGAACTCTTTTTTGTCTTGTCTACCCTACACCAACTCTTCAAACCTGAGTGCTTCACAGTAGCCCTAGCCCTTGTCTTCATACCTAGACTTGTAGAAAGAGCAAGTTGTAGCCTCCTTTCCTTACTTAACATTTACTCCTATTAATTCTAAGTCTAGTCCCTCACTTCCTTGACCTTGGCTCCACTGAAGTAGATCAAGTTAAAATCATCAAGCCTCCTACTTGTCACATCCCACTGGATCTAGAGTGCATTCACTCTTATTTGTTGCCTTTCTCAACATTGCTCCTAATTTGGGCATTGTTGACTACTCTCCTATTTTTGAAGGCATCATTTCCTCTGGCTTCTGGGATTCTATTCTCTCCTGATTCTCTGCTTATCTCTCTGAATCTCCTCAGTACCTTTCACTGGCTCCTCTTGCTATGTTCGGCTCTGAAATGTTGGTGCTCTCCAGGACGCCTTCCTGGGATTTGTCTTCTAATCCTAAGATTTTCTTGGCAGTACTATCCAGGTCTGTAGCTTCCACCATCACCTTTCTTCTCAGACTGCTCTCATGGTCTCTAGACCATTTTAACCTACTGCTTACTGACCATAGTTACCTCTGTGTCCCATAGGACCCACACACTTAGCATGACCCAAACTGACTACATCATCTGCCCCCACCCTAAACTGGCTTCTCTCCCAAGATTACAGAAAAGACCCTGTGTTTTCATCTTCACAGTCCCCAAACTTGGGAATATCCTTAACTTTTCCTTCTTCCTCACCTTCTGTAGTCAGCACAGTATCAATTCATGTGATTCTGTTAAAAATATTGTTTCTCTTAGTGTTTATATATTCGTGATTTATAAATTTGTGGTAAACCTGCCATGGATCTAGCTGGATATTCACACCCATAAGCACTAATCTGCTGGCTGAAGTCTAGTCACATCATTAGCAGTGATATTATCGTTAGAAAGATGTCAAACTAGGATAATATCTTAGATCAGGCTGCTGTGACATAATATCATAGACTTGGTGACTTAAACCACCAAAATTTATTTCTCATAGTTTTGGAAGTTGTAAGTATAAGATCAGGTGCTGGTAAACCCATTGTATGATGAGGACCTGCATCTTCGTTTGCAGATGGCTGTGTTCTGGTCATTTCCTTTTATCATAGAAAGCAAAATGATGGGAAGAAGCTGTCTTGTGTAATGTCTATAAAGAGTTATAAGGGCGCTGATCTCATTCACAAGGGCTCCACTCTCATGACCTGAATACCTCCCAAAAGTCTTATCTCCTAGTATCACTACATTTGGAGTTAGAATTTCAATTTATGAATTTGAGGTGAGGGGCAGGCATTCAATCTGTGGCAGGCAGTTAGTCCTAGTTGAAGCAGCACCCTAGATATAGCGGTTGGGTATTATTCGATGAATAGGATGCAGAGCAGGACTCAGGTATGAGGGTAGGACACCAGGGCAGGGATAGTGTGAGGAATGTAGCTGTTTGACCTGAAGAAGCTCAGGAGATCATGCAAGGGCACTGCGAGGAGAGATTAGGGTGGCAAAACTAATTCTAGCCTATCTCCTAGTGGGGACTGAACTTCTAATGTATTGTTTAGGTGGGTAGGTTTGGTTTAGAAACCAGGAAGAACTGAGCTACCACAATGAAAGACTTAGCAACTGTAGACATAAGGAGCTGAGGAAGGGAGGGATTGATAAATCCCAGGTGCTTTGGAGTGGTGAGATCGCACCACAATCTTTTTCATTCTGTGACCTATATAACTGTTGTGTGCCATATGTCTACTTAAAATAATTAAAACTAATTAAAATTAATTTTGATTGGTGAGTGTTTGAAGAGTTTTATAATAACTCTTAAGATAATTAGAGATGCTTTGGGATGTCACAAAAGGAGCATTTGGAATAGCTGAGGTAGATGTTTAAACTAGAAATGTGCAGTGAAGACATGTAACAGAATGACAATTCTGTAATTGAAGGAACATTGACTTAGGAATGAAAGGGTTATGCCGATAAACTGGCTTTCTGAAAAGCAAACAAACAACAAGTTTACTTTGTAGTATTTTTCAGTTTCTTTCAGTTTCTATGGCGTGAATATTTATTTCCACCTTGGCAGATTCCAGATTACCTGTGGTTTACTGACAGGCTCATACAATTCCTGAATATTTAATAATCTGCTTTTGAAAACCCTGTGCAAGGAAGCTAGAGCATACTAATATAATACTCACTGAGCTTCTACCTAGCTTTGTGAACTTGGGTAAATTACTTCAATTCTGTGGATTTTAGTTTTATCATCAAAAAAATGAAGTGACTAAAATAATCTTTAAGGTCCTTTCCAAAGTTAGCATTCTAACCATGCAGGTAATATTTAAGACTAGTGCCATGTTATAAGTCAAAAGAATTACATCAGACTTTTATGACTGATCTTGTGAGATTTCAAAACCCATAATTTGATATCAAGTCATAATCACATTATGTATCATCATCAACTATGTTTTGATTCCTGCTGTCATTGTATGTGTTCATTTTCAGGATCTCTTCCCGGAAGTATTAAAAATAGCAGGACAGGCATTGGTGAGCCAAACTTCATGCCCTAACAGTGAGGTAAGACCCCATTACCCATAGTGTGAGAGTTCTTCACTCGGTTGCTAGGCACTAGGAGTCAGGTGAGGAACTGAGAGAAAATCTTAAGTCTCGCTACATCACATATTTGACCATGAGACCCAATAGTGGCGGTTTTCCCTGGACTGGCAGCTACATAGAGGCTAATTTGCTCTAAGCTTTTTGAAGGCAAGAATTTTGCCTTTCATATTACATGTGTCAGATCCTGTCACATAACAGGAACTCAATAAAGAGTTTGTTGAAAGAAAGAATAAACTATTGGGCTTCTAAAAGAGCAAACTGAATTTTAAAATATGCATGAATATGGGCATAGGTTTCTCCATGTTTATCTTAATGCTGAAGAAATGTATTTTTCAAATGTGAGAAATTACTTTCTTGTTATAATAGAAAAGTTTTCAATGCCACGAGTTTAATATTGAGCCTTTAAATCTTCCTTCCACCTTGATAACAGAATTGATTAAACAACCAGAACCCAATGGAGAGATGCACAAGAGAGAGAAACCAGTACCAGGCAATCAAGGTGTTCTACTCCTCACCTGTGAGCACCCCACTACCTCGATTGGTAGAAATAGTTCCTCTCTTTCTCTCTCTCTCTCTCTTTTTAGCTCATCTCTTCTGAAAGGAAAAGATCATACTTTTACATATCATGTGCTGCTTCACTAACATTTAATCCACATGGTGATCTTCATAAACTGTTAGTAGTATTCCCATTTTCAAGAAGAAGAAACTGAGACTCAGAGAAGTTGAGTCATAGAAGCAGCCTGTGGTGGATCCTCGAGTTCACATCCCAAAGGCCAGCTTTGTTCACTAGACCAGGCTGCCTCAGGGCTTCCTGGGTTTCCTCTCTCTAGTGTCCCTCTTCCGTGTTTGCTGTGGGGATTTGGATGTGTTCCCCTGTGAGTGACCTGGCTCAGCCCACAACCAGGCAAACAGAGGCACCAGCCTCTCACCCGGTGCTGAGCAAAAACGTCACATCAGAACTGTCCCAGCCAGAGGTGGCTGGGCTGAACTTTGCCCACATGAATCAGCTTCATGGAGGCTGGGCAGTTGCAAAGGTAATTAAGTGACTATGAATTTGAGGGCCAGGTAAGTCTTGGTAGATGTGGCACCTGGACTTTGACAATCTCTCGGAGGAGAGGAGGCACCCTGGAGTAGTGTGAAGGACGTGGGAAGCTGCCAGAGCAGGTGTGTGGGGGAAGCTAGCTGCTTCTTTTCCTTCCTTGAGCTATGCTTGCTGGGTTGGCAGGTTAGAAAAGGCACCATTGGCTTTGCTGGGATCTGGGAAGGTCACTTACGTGGCTGCTGGAGTGTGCTTGCTGTGTAATCATAGATAGAGTTCCTTCATCTGGAGAATCTTAGGTGTTTTCAGTCTGGTAGGTTACTGCCTGAGGTCTAACCCACTGGAGTTGGTGAATCTTGGCAACAAAATGATATGATTTCAGTGAAGAGATGGGGCGTTGTGCCATAGTGGTTGGGGATGAGCTTGTTGGTGAAAATCTCAGGACAAGGTAAAAGCAGTTTTTTTCTGGTTCTACTTACTTGTGTTCTAATGGAGCTGAGTTCATGGGCCTTGAGGAAAGGCCCTCCTGCTCTGCATCTGGGGCACTGGATCTTTCCTGGAACTTGCTGGCAGAGGCTTTCATTGCACCTGGCTTTTTCGAGAAAGTGACCTGACTTTCCTTGAGCCTACTGAGTTGTGACTGTCAAGGTGGAACGTAGTTCTGTGCCCTGCTCTTCTGGTGCATTCTGCCGTCTCATAGCTCTTGGCTCATAGCTCTGGACCCTGGCTCTGTGGTGTTTGAGTACAGTGATGTCTTGGTTTGTATACACACCTTTGTGACCTTTTGTTCTGATGTGATATTTTAAATGATGCTGGGAACTTCAGGAATGGGAACAAATTAATAGGTTTGATCAGAATCTTGCAATCTGAAGTAGTTCCCAAGGAAGAAGAAAGCTGGGGGCTGACCTAGCTTGTGTGAACTGATGACCTAGGGGACCCCTAAACAGGAGTAAAGTCTGAGCCAGGTTTTCCTCTGCAGGGGCTCCTTGATGAGATGTACAGAGGGGCTTGGAAGGTCATTAGTCCCTGCAGCTACTTCCCATTTGGAAGACTAAATTGGAAAGATTGATGCAAGGAAGGTTTCCAGCTTTGAAAATCTCCAGCTAGAAAGATCTCTTGAGACCTAGGTCTGTATTTTCTCATAGCCACAACTAGTGGCTCTCCAGAAGAGGACTGGTTATATTATAAGGTCTCATTCTTCAAGAAGGTTAATGTAAGGATTCAAAACATATGCCTCTTGAGAGGCAGATGGAGGATTCTGTTTGTTTAGGAAATATTTTCCGTCTACTCACAGCATCTTAAACTTTATCCTTGGATAAGGCTATTAGTATTTGTTGAACAATTTCTGCATGCCAGGCAGTGTTTTGGGCACTTTCTATCTCTCTCTCTAATGGTGACACTAACTCTACAAAGTAGTTATTATGATTTCAATTTTATAGATAAGGAGGCTTAGAAAAATTGAGGCTTAAAATTGAGGCTAAAAAAAAATCAGCCAGCTAGTAAGTGGCACAGTCAGGATTTGAACTCTGATCTAGCTCTCTCCAAGGCTGACTCTATTTCTACGATACTTCAGCACACCCATAGTAAGTGTTACATAAATATTTGTTGGTGGGATAAATGAAGAAACATTAATTGGGACTCCTTGATAGCATTTAGTAGCTATATCTATTAATGTTATCTGTCACCCGTGTCTCTCACATCTGTTGTTCCATATGTACTTTTTAATTTTTTAAGCAACATCGATATAATTGCTGAGCCTGTTATTTGTTTTATGTATCTGCTCAAGGTTTTTTTTTTTAGATTTCTCTATATTTTTTGTGCCCATACAGTTTGTTTTAGACAGGGTTTTGAGGCCCACAGATTGCTCTTTTCACAAAACTTAATCAATAATCACGTTTGGATACAGGCTTAAAATGATGATTTCTATCCTCATTTTTTTTTTTTGTGCAGGAAAATAAAATAACTGCATAACTGCTCAAAGCACAAGAGAAATTCAGGGGGTTGGGATGGAACCTTGGATTCCCCAGTGGCCGTCTCAGCCACGGGGTAAGCCCACAGCATCATCAAAGGACCCAGATCGAGGGCTTCGGAGCGGACATCATCGGCCCTTTCCTCACCCTCGATACAACGGAGAAAGGTTCTATCAGTGGCAAGATGTCCGCGGGAGTCCACAGCCACAGCAGGACCCTGGGGCAGACCCCCAGCAACAGCCCCACTCTGCATCCAGGCCTGGGGAATGGCCTCATCCTGGGTCTGGAGGTGACTACTACGAAGGGGGATATCCCACTCACTTGTACTCTAGGTATGGATTTAGGGCTTGGAATGGATTCAGCTTTCCTAGATGCTTATCAACAGATTGTTCTTTTCCTTCTTTCTTGTTCTTTTATTTCACTTCTTTTTCTGTCTTCACTCTACTACATTGCCCGTCTTCTCCCAGGTGACCACAGATAGAAATTTCCTCCTCTTTATCCAAAAGTTCTTAAAGCAACTGTTACAAAGAAACTGGGGATGAGAGGAGGGGTAGAGGGTAGAAATTCAAGACCACAGACGGGACCTTCTTGATCTGAGGTTGCAGAAGACAACGTATGTAGACTAAGGTAAAACTTTTCTTAGAACCCTGTGATAAGCTCCTTATCTTTGGGTCACCCTGCCCTGGTGTAAGCATGACACCACACCACCAAAATGTGTCCTAGTGCCCAGAACAGTACCTAGAGTAGTAGGCCACACAATATAAACGTATTAAATGAATGAGAACTTTAAGAAAAACCAGCCTCAGAAAGGTAAATACAGATGTACAGTTTTTGTATTCAGAAAGAAGAGCTACAGTGATGTAATTATAGGTTGGAGAATCAGGACTTCCTCTCTGACCTGAAGAATTCTAATCATTAGCTCTGGATTAACTATCTCATGGAACATTGGAAGACATTTAGGTTCTACTCTAGTTTTTCCAATTAGGAAACATTTATGCACTTACAGATTTAGCACTGAAATTATGATAATTACCATAAGGAATTTTGCCTCTGAAATGGTAAAGTATTATTAATATGAACAACATGATGTTTCTTTTCTTGTTCTTTCTGGGTTACTGAATTCTCAAAGGAAGGTATATAAAGGACAGAGGCAATAAAAAAATAGTCCAACTTGACCTTTTCCATCTCATTTCTATCCATGTTGTGGATGGAAATGATAATAATATATTTACTCATACAATCTGCTCAGGAAGGGTTTTCTCAGGTACTATCTGGGCAGAGTATTGTTGGATGTGGGTATTTGAGGAGTAAGAGTTTTACTAAAAAATGTTCTAAATTAAAACATATTTTTTTAAGAGTTTTAAATAAAAAAGAGTTTTACTATAAAAATCACAACCTTATTATGTAACTAACAAGGATCTCTCTTCCTGTTGTTCTGATCTTAGATTTTCTGTTTCTAGGACCCAGAAAGAACAGTGGCTTTTAGGAAGATTCTGGACTGGGTTGGCCCTTCTACCCTCTGAAGTTATTTAATTTTTCCAATGCTCCTTGCTTTTTTTCTCTGCTGTACTCATCCTCAGATGACTGAAGGTTTTTTGTGATATTGTAGGCTGGGCTACGAGGATCCCTATCAGAGATATCACTCTCCAGCACTGAGGGATGAATACGCTTACGGAAATTATTACTACCGTGGATACCTGCAGAGGCTGCAGGAGGAGAGAGGTATGGAATAGTCTCCAAGAAGCCTTTGGGAATTGAGTTGGGAGCAGCTGGCCTGACAGACAAGGCAGAGGCCATTGGTGCCATGTGCAGAGCCTCCACTTCGGGCAGATGAGGCGACAGCAGCGAGCCGGCTCCTTGGTGTCTTGGGTAAAGAGGAAAGGGCTTCCCTTAGCATGTGATGATGGTGCAGATACTATGGCTGCATTAGCAGTAGTGTGCACGGTTTACTCTGCATGTTTTCCTGACTCTTCCTTGTAGCCATGGTTACGGTTACTGACGTAGTAACAGCGAAGTCAGTTTTTAAGGGCGGCGGTGTGTGCTGGGCTTTAATAAGCATCTATCAGTTCATCCTCCAGTGGCAGTCATGTACCAACAGGAGTTTTATACTCTGTACTGACAGGTATAAGTGTGGGCTAACAGTAATTTCTGACCAGCTAGCAAAGGAAAAATCTGTTTCAGTGTTGATCACTAGCCCCCCCCAACATACCCTGATCCCCAGTATTGAGCATGTGGACAGAGCCATGCTAATTGGTTCAGAAAGGCGCTATCAGCTCTGACTCATCAATTTGGCATTTTTTTTCCAGTGCTAGGAATCGAACTAGTATGTGGGCACATGCTAGGAAAGCATTGTACTGCTGAGCGGAGCCCTGCTTCCAGAGCAAACGTGTTTTCATACTTACTGTGCTCTAGTAATTCTGCTTCACAGCTCACTAGTGTCTTTCTGAAGGAACTTTCTCAAACAGCAAGTGACCTGGCTTTATTTTGTTTTTTCTGAGGGTGCAGTGCCAAGGCAGGGGAGTCCTTATATCTGGCATGAAGATTATGGAGATCAAAAGTACCTCAATGAATATAACCGTGAAAACCAGAGTAGTCCATTTGGAACAAATACTGAGACCCAGTTCCAGTAAGTGTGAAAGGAGAGGCCAATTTGACACCATTCACTCAACTCTGACTCCTTTAGGCCAATCTTAAGGTACCTGTGGGTGATCCCTTACCTCCAGCAACCCGTCTACTTTTGTTCCAGCCACAGAAGCATGGAAGTAGACCAGAATCAGCCAGGCTGGCTATCAGCAGGACCCTGGGAGGAGAGATTCTTATCTCTAAGGAGCTGCTTGCTCTTGAACCAGAGCTAGTTTGTGTCCTGTGAGGCTACTGGAGCCCTTAGTCCTATGTGGGGCTCAGAATGGATGTAGCCTTACCTAAGTTCTTCTGATTGAGTCCTACCTGGGACTGGAGTGTTTCTCCTCTGCTCACTTCTGGACCCCCAAATGGAACATGACTCTGGCATAAGGCAGAGCAAGGAAGAGATTTTTGCCCAAGGTTCTGTTGTGGTTCTTCAACTGGGGATTCACCATCCCAAGTGTTCTGATTTAGCATGTTCCCACCAACTTGAACCACATGCATCGGGCAGCATGGCACAAGTGGGCGGGTACCACCAGTGGTACAAGCTGCCTGATGGGACAGTCACGCAGGTACACTGGTGGTTCAGAGCCACCTGGCAGTGAGACATCAGAATTAGTGGCCCCATCGTGAACATGTTAAGCCACTCCATGATGGCAGACTGTGGAGGCCAACTGTTGTCTGTGGAGTTGAGGACACTTCCAGTAATTGTGCTTGGACCCCAGGGATGCCTGTTTTTCTAGGATCAATACATTGGGTAGGGAATGGGAGAGAAGTGCTTTACCTTGTGGCATCTGTGCTGACCTTAGTATTAGGACAGCTTCCAGTGGAGAGCACTCAGCCTTGCTGGCTGGCCCAGCACCTGTCTAACCTTTGCTGTCATTTTGCTCCAGCTCTACCAGCAGGAGTACTTATAAAGACAGCCCTGCTTCCAGCTTCAGACAGAAGCAGCCTGGGGAACTCCTTCCAGAGAATCTGCCAGCTGCAGCCCTAAAGAATAAGGTAACTTGAAGTGACATGGGGCTGGAGGCCCTTGGCCAGGGCATCACAACTGAGCCACAACTGTCAGCAGTTGCAGGAAGTGCCCTTAGGGATGGGGGTGTCCAGCGGCCAGCTATCTGCAGGACTCCACTCCTGCAGGGCCTCCTCTGTGCTCCCTCCTTTCCCTGCTTTCCTGCTTCAGTCTTACGGGTCTGAGGTGCAGACCTGGACGTGTTTTTTTGGTCAAATTGGCGTAGAGAAGAGGCTGCCACTAAGTGTCAGGTGTTAGGGACCCCAGGGCGCTAGCAATTTGGTTTAACCAGGAAATGCAAAGTTGCTAGAATCTTTTAATTCAGGTTTGAAAAGTAGGGCTTGAAATCTTTCCTGACTCTTTCATCTCTTTCCTCTAAAATCATAATGTGTGTACCAACTGCACCACAAAATGGAGCTCTTAATTTTTTAAATACATTTAATTTTTGAAAAGATTTAGTTTTATGGAAAAGTTGCAAAGATACTATAAAGAGGAGTTCTTACTTTCTGACAGTCTTGTGTTAATATTGTCTCCCTGATTATCTATGTATGATTTTTGATGGCAGTTTCTCTGTGTACCTAGTGCTTAACAGGGTAGGGCATCTATTACTGTGATAAATGTCAACAACTCAGTTATAGTAGTCGTGCGTGTGTGTATAGCACTTTTCAATGTACAAAGAGTTTTTGAATCCATTGTTTTACTTGTATCTTTTCAGAATCTAAGTTCCATGAATTTTTTATATATTCACATCCCCAGGGAAAGCACTATACCAGGAGAACAGTACAGTTTATAATATAGTTGGTAAATGAATATGTGAGTAAGGAGTAGGACAAATACGTTTATCTACAGATGAAGGTATTGAGTTTGGGTAACATAAGTCATTTGTTCAAAGTCATAGTAGAAGGATGTTGGAATTCAAAGTTAAGATTTGAATTCAAGGTCCTCTGACCCCAGGGCCTATACTCTATCCACTGGGACAGAGTGTATCCTTCAGCAAAAAACCCTGCCTGAACATATCCACCCTCACTGTATTTATTGGGAACTTTGCATCTTGTTTCTTTGAAGAATCACTTGGGAGGACCAGTTCCCTGAAATTCCTTCCTGTGTGTTTTCATTGCTTTTTAACTTTCAGCAGTCATTGACCAGCAAGTCCAACCTTCTCCAGCAGCACGAGTCTGGTCTCAGCTCCAGCAGCTATGAGCTCAGTCAGTACATGGCAGATGCCTCTGAGAAGTATGAGCCTGTGGCTTCAGCAGCTTGGACTCCAGTTCAGGCTGGTGAGTACTAAAGGGGTCGCTGTCACTGATTGAGCCTCATGAGGAAAGGCTAGGTAGCGAGGCTCTTGGGAAGTCACCTTTACCCTGTGTTTATGGGAGTGAATGACTGTCTGCCCCATTTTCTTACGCAGGTCTTCTAGTTCGGCTCCACTTCCCACTTTTCCTTTTGTAAAGGAGATTGCACCATAGCTGGTTCTCAGAAGGGAACACTGCCCCTAGGCGTCATCAGGCTGGGCCAGGAGGTACTCTGGGATGCTTTTAGCAACAAGTGGAGAAGGCGAAAACCAGAAAGAATCAGGAAAGGCAAAAGCAGGGCACCAAGCATAACTGCTTTGTCTGGTTGTAGGAGATTGCTATGGGCATAGAAGTCACAACAGCCAGAGACTTCTTGGCCTCTTACTATTAATATGAACCCAGGATGGGTGCATTATCATTTGGATCAAATGATCAAATCCTTGCATTATATTCTGACATATTCTCAGAGGCTTAAATCAAAGTGGAACATGGATCATGAGTTTCTTCTAATGATGTAGCCCACCTAGACTCTTATCTGGGTCCCAAGTGAAATTTGGACAGAAACATAGCTGTGGCATGTTTCTAAACTGAAGAAAACAGTGAAAGAAATGCTAATAATGCCATCTGTGTCCACTGGTCAGGGGCTGTCTCATCTGTTGTTCCCAAGACGCCCATGAAGTTCTACGTCCCTCATGTGTCTGTGAGTTTCGGGCCAGGAGGTCAGCTGGTGTGTGTGTGTCCCAGCTCTCCCGTGGATGGGCAGGTGCCCCTTGTTGAGCTGCATAGCATGGAGGTGGGTAAACAAGGCCCTGTGCCCTGGCAGTGCTGGCACACTGCTCATCCAACCACTCTTGACATACGTCCATGCTTCCCTTTGCCCATCTGCAAGAGGGGAGACTCTTGTGGGGAATTGGGCCGTGCACTCCCTGGATCCAAGGGTGCAGGGATGGTGGGCTGTTTTCTGAAAGAAGTGATACTACAGCTACGTCTTCCCTGACATGCTAGTGGCTCAGCTTCAACAGGATGCTGCATTTCGGTCATTCTGCTTTCTTACAAGGCACAGAGCCACTCGTTAGGGCCATAGTCCTGGGTTCTGATCCAGGGGCACTGGGTAGAATAGTCTTCAAGACCAATTCGATTCTCTGTTCCAGGTTATTCTTAATGACTCTGAGGACCAAGAGGAGATGAGAAGTTTCTCAGGACCCCTGATCAGGTGAATTACTGTAAGAATTTCTGAGTAAGGGCTCTTAAAACCCTGGAAAATCTTCCTGCCCAAGTCAGTACATTGGGGCTTTGTTTTAGGTTTCCTTGGAAGAAAGTGTCTGTCCCAGTTGAAATAGAGTTCTCTGTGCTGCTGAATAGAACTTTAGGTAGCCTGAGTTATTTTGATAAGCCTTTTGATGTTGAGGGACTAGAAAGAAAAACAAGCTTAATTTGGAAATCTAAAAATTGATTCCACTTCGTAGAGGTTACATGCTAGGGAGTTTTAGTGTTTCGTGCACTCTGTAGATATTAGTGGAAAAGTGGAGGATAGCCTTGGAAATCAATGGTGAACGGATCACAACAGAAAACAATTCTTGCAACAGCATCTTTTTTGGGAGATAGAACTGTCAGCTTTCCTGATAGGGGACAGTGTGTCGGTCTGCCCTCTGCAGGACCAAACTGGAACAGCTTTTAAATGTCCAGTAGCGTTTCAGATGAAAACCGGGAGTTCCTTAGTTCAGAGTCTTGGCTGAGTGTCAGAGGACCTGGCTTCTGGGTTCAGGCATCCTGCTAACTCGTGCTGCCTTGGTGGGGATGTCCATTAGTCCTCTCTGGATATTGGTTTTCCCCCTGAGAAAAACCTATTCTATACCATGGCAGTGAGATTCAAGAGAAATCATGCAGGTGGAAATCCTTTAAATATCATCATTACTATATAACATATTCTTATCCTGAAGCTTCCCTTCCAAGAAAATCCCCTTATTTTTTGAAAACTTCTTTAGGTAAAACTGAGTGCTGTCTCTATGTCTTATACACAGGTATACAGATGCAGGTATAGGACTGAGTTGGGTATTAAGCACTCGGTCCTATCTTGGCTTTGATTTATTGATTGAGCAAGTAGTTATGTCTATTTATTGAGCACTTGAAATACGTCATTGTATTTGCTTTTTTTCTGTACAAAGGTAGGTTCATTTATGAATTTAGGGAAGAGAAAGAACTGAAGATCAGAGGAGGTAAGAAACTTGTCTAAACTGAAAAGTGGCAGACCAGATTTAGACTCAGGATCATCAGGTTTCAAAGTTTTACCTGCTATTCTGTGCAGTTGCTTCAGGTCTCTGGTCCTCAGTTTCTTCATCTGTAAAATGGAAGGGGTGTCCAAGAGATTTCTGAAGTCCCTTCTTGTTCAAAAGAGAATAACTACCCTGTGGGCACAGGTGTGTCATGTAGCCCTGGGCTCTTAGGCTCTGTTCTCAAGTTCAGCCCTGCCACACCTACACCCTGTAAGGGACCTGGGATCCTAGCCGGGCGTGGTGGCTCACGCCTGTAATCCCAGCACTCGGGAGGCTGAGACAGGCAGATTGTTGTGAGTTTGAGACCAGCCTGGTCTACAAAGTGAGCTCAAGGCCAGCCTGAACAGCATAGTGAGACCCTGTCTCAAAGACACAAGGGCCGGGGATCTAGCTCAGTGGCCTAAGTGCCTGTCTGGCAAGTGCAAGGTCATGAGTTCGATCCCCAGTGCCGCAAAAAAAAAAAAAAAAAAAAAAAAAGGAACTGGGGTCCTGAACAGGGGAAGTGTCTGTTCACACTGCTTCCTGAAATCTCTTCACAGGCAAGATGTACACAAGGTGGATATCATGACATTTTGCCAGCAGAAAGCAGCTCATAGCCACAAATCTGGGACCCCAGGGAGCAGGGACTCAGCTCTACTTTGGCAATTTTTAGTTCTTCTTTGTCGCCAGAATGGGGTAAGTTCCTGCTTTGATGGGAGGGCAAGTGCAGGCTGGACTGGAAGTTAAGTATTCATGGGATAGATGAGATTTGCTTTGTGGTAGGATTGTGTAAAGCAGCATTAAAGAAACAACACATTGTCCTTAGGGAGAACATTGCTCAATTGTCAGTGCCAGTTTGCTAACCTGAAAAGTTCCCCTGACTCTCTTCTCCCCTGGCTAGGAAGCATTGTACAGTTTCTGGGTTATTGCACCAGTCAGGTAATACCACTGTGAAACTGTGAATGGTTCCGGTAAGCTTTGTGGCTCCTGACAGGCGGAAAATAACCATTGTAGTAAAGCTGACGTTTGAAATACAGTAATCCAAGAATCCTTGTGTTTGCGTGATTGTCCTCCTGAGGCAGAAGGGAGATGCCTGGCACCTTCTTCTGTAACTTGGGCTGGCAGCACGAGCACTAAGAAGACTGTCTCACAGGATGACCCCTTTTGCCTTGCAGTCCATGGTGGGGTCTGACATTGCTGAGCTGCTGATGCAAGACTGCAAGAAACTGGAGAAATACAAGCGACAGCCCCCCGTGGCCAATCTCATCAGCCTGACCAATGAGGACTGGCCCGTGACGAACACTGGGACCCGCAACCTGCTCACTGGGGAGATCCCCCCCACTGTGGAGACGCCTGAACAGGTCGTGGAGAAGTTCACTAAGCTGCTGTACTATGGCAGAAAGAAGGCAAGTGTGCCCTTCTCCTAGGCTGGTTTTAGAAAAGTAACCACGTCCTATTACATCACTCATTCGTCTTTCAGTTACACAAATGGTGTATACTCATTTTAGAGCATATGGGAAATTCAGAAAGGTTCAGGGAACAACATAAAAACACCGTTGTAGGTGTTTTTACCATTTACAACAACAGAGTTAGTGTAGTCCTACTATTAAAGGATAAGACATTACTATTTTGGTACAGCTACTTCTCATGTGTAGATTAAAAAATCAAAATTAAATTATAAATGCAATTGTTTATTCCTCTTTTTTGATTTAAGATTTATGTGGTGAAGTACCTCCCTGGCTTTAAATATGTTCTAATAGCACCATTTTATTTGATTTCATTTGAGATTGAACTCAGGGCCTTGTGCATACACACAAACCCTTTATCAGTGACCAGTAGCATCAGTGGAAAAAATTATCGTTAGTCAATCCAGTATAGTTGAAAATATAGGCTTCTTAAAGTTTTGTCATCCATAACAAATTCTTGCATTTGAACATTTTATTATATAAATCACTGGCTGATCTTTTTATTGTTTTTTAAAGGGTAGATTTCTAGAAATAGAATTTATTGAATATGGAGTAAGGAGTATGGAATATGCAATTTTAAATGTTTCCTTGTGTGTGCACTAAATTAGTTTTCAGAAATGTTGTTTACAATAATATTCCTGTCACTGTACTTCAGATGTGCCTACCAATATTGAATGCCTGAATTTAACAGAATATCTAGTTTAATTTGGAAGTTGCACTGATGCTTTATAAAAGTAATAAAGTACTGTAATTTTAAATATTTAAATATGATTAAAATATTTTCAAGTCAATTTAATTCAAATTCAAAAGATAAAAGAAATATATATAATGGAGAAATGATGCCTTCACTCTCAGCTACCCAATTTCTCTTACTCTGAGATGTCTAGATAGTTTTGCATTTGCAATTATTTTCTCCTTTTTTTTCTTCTGACATACTATTATTATGACTGTACTTTCCTTTTTTCCCCACTTAAAATATCTTAGAAAATGAACTTTGGAGTTGGCAAACTTTTCCCATAAGGGGACAGATAGTAAATATTTTAGGCTGTACTGACCACTGGGTCTTGCTTACTATCTGCCTCTGCCCTCGTAGTGGGAAGGCGGCCACAGACAGTATGTAAATGGGTAAATGTGGCTACATTTCATTCAAACTTTGCGGACATAGAATCTTGAATTAAACATAATTTTCACATGTTATAAAACATTATTTTGGTTTTTATTTTTTACAATTATTGAAAAAATAAAAAGGCTTCCAAACTGGTGGGTAGTACCCTAACAGGCAGTGCCCTGTATTTGTTCTTCAGGCAAATTTTGTTATCTTTGCTCTTTATACCTTCCATATCATAACATATATAGATCACCTTCTATATCATAATGTATATATCATCTTCCATATCATAACATATATATCATCCTCCATATCATAACATATATCACCTTCCATAGCATAACATATATATATCACCTTCTATATCATAACATATATATCGCCTTCTATATCATAACCTATATACCACCTTCCATATCATAACATGTCACCTTCCATATCATAACATATATATCACCTTCCATATCATAACACACATATATCACCTTCCATATCATAACATACATATCACCTTTATATCACAACATACATATATCACCTATATCATAACATATATATTACCTTCCATATCATAACATATATATAATCACCTTCTATATCATGACATATACATATCACCTTCTGTATCAAACCTTCCTCATATTTTATAATTACATAATTTTCTATGGATAAGTTATCATTAATTCATATAAATCCCTATAGGTTGGCACTTAGATGTCTTTTGCTATTATAAATAATGTTAAAATGAGTAACCATTGTCATTTTGCTAAATTTGTGAGCAAATACAAATTTCTAGAAATAGAGGTGTTGGGTCAAAGATTAGTGAGTGTGTCATGCTAGATACTGTAAAACTGCCTCTTTAAAGGTTGTGTGAACTTGCTCTACCAGCAGCATCTAAGAGTGCTTATTTCTCCATGTTCTTACCAATCATAAGTATTTTCACACTTTAGGTGTGTGCCAATGTGACAGGCAAAAAAATAGACATATATATAATTTGGTGTCATTATTTGTGCTTCTATTATTATGAATGAAGTTGAATATTTTTAAATCTGAAGTTTTTTGTCATGGGTTTTCTACACTTTTCTATTAAATCTTATTTTCATGTGTTCATTTATTGGAACTTTTCATATTTTTAGGAGTTTTTGTCAAAATCAAAACTTTTTGATGGTCATATTTATGAAACTTTTCCCAAGCCAGGTGTGGTGGCAGATGCCTGTAACCCCAGCACTCG
>RJWT010007185.1:0-27976 GCA_004365215.1 Cuniculus paca | reverse complement strand
TTAAAAATTTATTAGCATGAATTTTTATATTTAATATTTGCTTTAACTGCTAAGAAAACACTTAACACATGTATGGAATTACTGAAATTGTACGATTCATAATTCATCTCTAGAAGACACTTTGAGCTAGCCAGAATAGATGAGTATAAAGGAGATTCATGAAATTTAAAAGGAATAATAAATTTTCCTTAGCCAATAATAGGTCCTGAGGAAGAGAATGCTTGGGCACAAGACGCTAGCAGAAACATCCAGATTCTAGCAATAGGAAAGGAAGTCAGAGGCACACACATGTGTCTTCAGTTGCCAAGTCTTCCTGTGAACCCCCAAACTGACACTGCACATCCCAGCCTGAGTGGGGAGGTGGAGTTAATCATCTCTCCTACCTACAGGCACAATGTACTAACCCATAGATAATGGATAACCTCTAAGAATATTGAAACCTCTATGCTAAGTAGCTGGACAAGAAGTTACCTTGGATATAATGACTGCCGTCAGGCCCCAGAGTCTTTCAGATTCTTGGGGTATATAAACCAAGCACCAAATATCCCCAAGCTGGAGGGTGCTTTGGGCCTGGAAAGGTGATTCAGTGGAGCAGGCAAGTGGTGAAACAAGTGGCAAAGAATCCCTCCTAGGGAGGAGACAAGAATAAGCCTAAACTCCAGTACTAGTACTCCCTTGTCCTTTCAGTCCTTTCTTAACAGTAACCAACTTCAAAACTCAAAAGTAACAAGAATTTCAAAACAGGAGCCACAGAACATTAAAGCCCAAGTGTGGGACATTTCCACATAGGGGGCCATTCGGATTACATGGTGTCGCTCGTGCAGCTGTTAGAAAATACGTGAAGGAAGCTATTGTGAGAGGATCTGTGTAGGCAGAGTTTTTACACAAGCATCCCAAAGTTTAATATGGAAATTTGTCTTATAACTGAATTTTAAAAAAATAAAATAAAACAATAACAACAAATCAAAAGCAAAATAAGCACCAGGTAATTCAAACTAGTCAAACAGCTCTGATTTGTTATGCAGCTCAGGACCTTCCATTAGACCATGCACAAATGCAAAAGATATTAGGTGGAGCCAGTCAGATGATTTATCTATTTTGCATCTGTCTTTGGCCCAGGAAATTCTCATTGCTCACATGGATGGATGCAGCTCTCTGAACCTCTTCTGTCTCTAAATGCCGCACAATTCATGAATTCTTCTTTGCTCAGATAAACTGTGTAAGTATACATACAGTTTTTCCTTAGAGAAATCCAATCCGGATTTCACTACATCAGTGTGATAACAGAAATTTTCTATCACATAATGAATGTTGAATAAATGTTACTGTTTTTGTTGTATTTTTATTGGTAAACTAGAAAATTTTGTAATTTATTAAGATTGATTTGCCTTTTTTCTGCTTAGGCACTCCAAACTTACTAGCTTAAACTGTATTTTTTCCTAATATTTCAAGAGATTTTTTTCTTTCACCTTCAAATAAAATGTCAATGGGATCTAAACTATGAGAATGATTCTATTATAAATTAGCTGTTTCTCTACATTTATTTTCTACATCATTTTAAAAATACTCATTTTATGAAAACAAAACTCTTACAGCTTGTGTATAGAGGCCCCCTCAAAATTGCATGTGCTCACAGGTATGATTTTTCAAAGGTGGCTAGATCTAGTGTGTGATGCTGTTATCAAGGGTGAGTGATTACCAAATTAGTCCACTGATTGGTTTGGCACAGTTTCCTGGTAGGATTAAGGGTGCCCCAGCCTGGGTGTGAGTGCACTCGGCTGAAGGTTGGATATCCTGGATAAGATACAAGACACAGAAGGAGGGTTGCTGTGGTTGCTTGCCATTTGCTATTTGCTGATTTTGTTGCCTTTTGCCTGTCAGAAACTGTTTTTCCTCTGCAATGCTTCTGTGCGTTGCTAACCTGAATTGAAGAAAGACAGCTATGGAATGAAATTTCTACTAACTGTGAACTGAAATAAACCTTTGCCCCTTTAACTTTGGGTGTCAGGTATTGTGTCTCAGCAACAAGAAAATTAACTAAGACTAAACTATTAGAATGTCTTTATATTGGTCAAGAGCTCATAGCTGATTTATATTGCCTGTGATACTGTCTATCATTCTTAGTGTAAAATTAAAAATCGAATGATAGTTGATTGCTTTCTAGTTATCTTATACTTCTGGTTTTCCTTTCTTTTTTTTATCATTTAAACTTATTGAGTCTTTTAGGTCAGGCTTTGGCAATGCCAATGTACATAAAATAGTTCCTGGACCTTGAAAATTTGACAGTGAGTAAGCAACCTAGGAAGGAAATGAAAATGATAATGATGTGCTTTAATTTCTGAGACAGATACACATATAATGTCATAAAAGCACAAGGAATTATTTAATACTGATTGAGATGAGCAAGATTATGATTAAGAGAGTTTCCTAGCAGCAAGTTGAAAAGACAGAAAACAAAAATCTATGCAGAGCATAAAAAGAACCAAAAAGGTACAGATGTGATAAAGAGAATTCTGAAAGCTTTTTTTGTTTTTTCCCCTTATTTTTACAAGCATTTTTTGCTTCGAAAACTTAGGAAAAATATTACAGAGTGAGGTTAGAAGTTGTTGTATGGAGCAGACCATGATAGAAGTGTATGCTTTACTGAAGAACTCAGATATGTGCAAAATAAAATGACTTTAAGTTTCTAGTCAGAAGAGTAACTGCTTACGAAAGTAAACCACTTAACACCAGTAATCAGAATATTTCAGAAAGTTGGAAATGATAAGCAATTTAAATAAAAGTCTTTGCAGTAATCTAAGTAAAAAAAATCTTAGGGACATAATTTTAAATAGTATGAGAAGAAAGAGTTAAGGGAGGAGGAATTAACAGTTAATTGAGCTGTTGATGTGTTTGATGATTGACTAGTACAGAGAAAGGGTATTTTAAAACAATCTTCCTTGAATATGTGTGCAAATACTGTGCCACCTACTCTAGGAGACAACTAAAGACAATGTCTGTATTAGGAAGAGAGAATGATAAGAGTGCTTCTTTGTCATGTTAATTGTTAGATATTCATGAACATCCAATAAAGGGTTTTAAATTTAAAATGGATTTGGGTTCAGAATTCAGGTACAAGGTACAGAAAGTAGTACAGATTTTAGCATAGCATAAAAGCTGCAATCAGTTATTCACATGCTGTATAGAATAATAAGGGACTAGAATTATGGTGAGAATCTTGAATAATGTTTGTGTTTATGGAAATGTAGTAGAACAAATGATTAAGAATATTAAAATAAATTATTCAGAGAGAAAAAATGTTCATAGAAATCAAGGAAGAACAGAGTTTCAAAGGAAAGAGTGATTATTTTTTCTCCTAAAGAAGTAAACGTAATACACCATTAAAATTATTTCGGCCCAAAGTTTCTTGTCACTTTCCTTGAGTGAACATTTCATCATAAGTAAGCACTAAAATTATATCGCAGAAAGAGAGAGTATAAATTACTTTTTGCAAACTTTGTGAGAGGAGTAAACGAGATAAGGTGATAACTAAAAGACAATGAAGGATAGAAGAGGAATGCTTTTAAGCTAAAGAAATGCATGAGGTTAAAAGAATTAAGAAACAGGATAATTAATTTATATTCATTGGGGAAAAAAATGAAAAGACTAGACACAAAACTCAGGCTGCTAATGACAATTTAATAGCAAAATGGATAGGACACTTTTATTTCTTCTGCAAGATGAAAGTGAATATAAAAATTCTAAAAAATAGGTACATAGAAAGACTATACGTCAGAAAATTTCTAAATGATATCTTGCCTCTGGTTTACAAGTAAAGAAAATGCAAACTAAGATGGAGTTTCACATGTACAAATGTGTAACAAATTGTAAATAATGCCTGGGAGTCAGCAGGGAAGCAGTATTGTGCCACTGGAAAAACTGCACTGCAACCAAGTAGCAGAAGACACAATAGTTTCAAAAGGGAATTTTAAGGCTCTCAGGAGCTTTCAGAATTGGCAGCAATCAAAGCAATTGGATATATTTTCACATCAGTCATTACATGAGCATTACCCAAGAAGGAGGCCTAACTTTTTTCTTTTAAAGGGATTAACCAGAAAAATGATGTTATAAAATTTCAAAACAAGGTAATACAGGAACAGTGGTTGATACACTGTGTACTACTATTTTACAGTTGGTCAGATTACAAGCTGTGGGCATGAAAAATGGATCAAACTATACAAGCAAGCACAAACCTTTCTTTTCAATGAACTAATAGAAATTTGTAGTATAAGTATCTTAACTATCTTGTATATATGTATATATTTTTTTCCTTTTTGCTTCCTTCTTTTCTCTTTTCTCTCATCTATGTTTCTCCTTCTTTTTGATCAGTTTCTTCCCATTTCGTAATATCTATTGTAAATTTTGAATCTTTCTCTTTCAACTTCTTACACTAGAGAGACAATGGGATGTTTATACATGCATGTCTGTTTTATTTCACTTATGAGTATGGTCTCAAGTTACAAGCATTTCCTTACAACAGTCTCAAATTTGTCCTTCTTTATGCGTGAATAGTACTCAATTAAATAAAAACACAACTTTTCCATTCATTTTTTAGTGATTTAGGTTGTTTCCAAGATTTAACTATTACAAATTGTGCTGCCATAAACATGGGTGCACACATGTCACTGTACCATTATGATTTTAATTCGTGTGGGAAAATAACCAGAAGGAGAATAGCTGGATCTTTTGGGACTTCTAATCCTAGTTTTTTGAGAAATCTCCACACTGATTTCCACAGTGATTGTATGAGTCTATACTCTCACCAACAGTGGAGTATGATTCTTTTTTCCACACAGCCCTGCCAACATTTGTTATTGGTTGATTTCTTGATGGTAGCCATTCTTTCTGGTGTGAGATGGAATATCAGTGTTGTTTTAATTTGCATCTCTTGCATGACCAATGATTTGAGCACGTTTTCATATATTTAGTTGTCATTTGTATATCATCACCTGAGAAGTGCATGTTCATCTCAGATGCCCATTTTTGGATTGGGTCTTTGAGTTTGGGGGGCTTGGTTTTTTCAATTATTTGTGTGTTCTAGATATAAGTCCTTTGAGGGACAATTGGCCATGATTTTGTCTCACTCTGTGGGTTATCTTTTCACTCTGTTGGTGATCTCTTTTGGTGTGTCAAAGCTTTTCAATAAGGTGAGATCCCAGCTGTTGATTCTTTGAAGTGTTTCCCATGCAGTCTGGGTTTTTTTCATGAATTCTCTGTCTATGTCTTCAAGATTTCTACATACTTTCTCTTTCAGAAGATTTGATGTTTCTATTTTAATATTTAGATCTTTGATCCATTGTGACTTTAGTTTAGTACATAGTGATAGGTATGGGTCTAGTTTTAGAGTAGGCATGTAGAGAGTCAGTTTTTCCAGCCCCATTTATTAAAGAGGCTATCCTTCTTCCAGTGAATACATTTGGCCCCTTTGTTGAAGATAAAGTGGCTGAGTGTGTTTGCAGATGCTTCTGCATCTTCTAATCTGTTCCAGTGGTCTTCAGGTCTGTAGCTTTGTAGTGTAATTTATTCTGCCTTGCCTTTGTTGCCCAGAATTACCTTTGCTATTCTAGGTTCCTTCTGGATCCAAACGAATTTTAGGAATGCTTTCTCTAGATATGTCAAGTATGCTAATAGCATTTTGATTGGGATTGCATTAAATCTGTATAACAATTTTGGGAGTGTGGCCATTTTCACTATGTTGGTTCTTCCTATCCATGAGCAAGGGATATCTTTCCATTTTCTGATATCCTCTTCAATCTCCTTTTTCAGAGTGCTGTAATTTTCACTGAATAGATCTTTTACTTCCTTTGTTAGACTGATTCCTAAGTATTTCATTTTTGTGGATGCTATTGTGAAGGGTATGGTTACTCTAATTTTTCTCTCAGTGAGTTTGTTATTTGTGTACAGGGACGCTTTTTATTTTTGAGTGTTGACTTTGTATCCATCTACTCTACTGAATTTATTTGTTAATTCTAGGAGTCTTTTGGTGGAGTATCATATCATGTGTGAATAATGATAATTTAACTTCTTTCTTTCCTATCCTTGCTGCTTTTATTTCTCTCTTGTCTAATTTCTCTGGCTAATTTTTCCAGAACTATACTGAATAGGAGTGGTGATAGCAACTTCCTTGTCTTGTTCCTGATATTGGATTGAAAGTTTCAGTTTTTTTCCATTTCGTATAATGTTGACTTTTGATTTGTCATCAATGGCTTTTGTCAGATTGAGGTAAAGACCATCTGTTCTGATTTCTGTAAGCTTTTTTTTTTCATTAATGAGTGCTGTTTTTCGTCAAAAACTTTTCCTACATCTATTGAGATGGTTATGTGATTTTTCATCTCTGGCTCTGTTGATATGGTGTATTACATTTATTGATTTACATATGTTGAACCATCTCTGCATTCCTGGGAGTTGTCCCACTTGGTCATGGTGTATAATCCTCTTGATGATTTGTTGCATTCTGTTTGCTAGTTTCTTATTGAGTATTTTTGCTTCTATGTTCATTAGGGAGATTGGAGGCTTAACTTTGGAGCAACAGCTCTGTTAGTAGACAGATAATCCTGATATTGGATATAGTTCTGTGTCAACAGGTAATCGTCTTTACAGCTGAGAGACTGTGTCTTGATCTCGTAATGAGGTTCTCTGTGGTACACAACACACTAACAATGGGTATGTGAAAAGATGATGAGATTTCTGAAGCAAAATGGCTATTATTCTGCTTGAATTTAATTATTTTTCCCTAAGTCTTATTAAAATGAAAAGATAAATATATTTGGAATAACTGATACTTATCTGTACCTCTTTCAAGGTAGAAATCAATTACGTATGAGGTTTCAGAAAGAAAATATTTAAGGATCCTCTATGGCTCAGATATAATGTGCATTTCTATACCATAATCACAGCAATGAACTTTTAACAAAAATGGGTCAGAGTTTTAATTGTTTTTAAAAAGTAAGCACAAAGTTATTTGTTTAAGAATGCCTGCTACTGGCTAGAGTGTGTGTTTTTAAAAATATTATTTTGGAAAATTATGTTTGTCATCTAGAAACTTGGGACACATGAAACTCAGCTTTTGCAGGAGGAGTAAAACTGAGTTATAGCATAGCATCATTATCTCTTATACATACTTGAGGGATTTGAACTAATACCATTTAGAGCCATTGGGAAACTGAAATTAATATAGTTTTACTAGTATACATGTAGATACATAAAGAACTAAATTTTCAAGTCAAAAGAATGGACGTAAGATGTTAAGTCCCATGAGGGTGTCATGAAGCATAAGTGAAAATTAAGTCACGAGATAGAAGAAAATAAATGAAAAGGGCATAATGAAATGCTTTTGCTAAAGGCCAGAATGGTGAAAACCTTGATAGGTTACAGTTATTAAATAAACTGAGAAATATAGAAAATAATTTTTGAAGATGCAGTCCAAGACAGTTAGAGGAAGAATGTCAAAATAAACACTCTCTCCTTAAGAAAGAAAGAGATAATAATGATAAATGTTATGTTAATAACAATACAGAAACCAAAATCTGTTCATTGCCACTTCTTTAGCAATTAAAATACAGTTAGACTTTTGGGTAATTAGATTGAATGAATTACTATAGGGAAATCAAATATACATATTTCTAAAATGATGATATGTTCTTAAAACATCAATATATGGAAATTGTTTAGTCAGAATGACTGACTGAATTAAGCGTCTACCTTTAACAACTGTAAATTGTACAAAGTATACAGAACTGTTTTCTCCTCATTGGCCAACACAACTCGTAAGACCATAATCTTTGAGAGAAGGAAAACTAATGGGTTTTTGACAGAGAGTTTTAGAAAAGAACAAAGAGAATAATTACTATAGGATCACATGGGACTAGGAAGGCTCATGTTTCTGAATGACTAAAGCAGAAAATTCTCCTAATATGTGGACAAATGAGTATCATTGAAGGATAATTCAGGCTTCCTAATTAAGATTAAAAGCAAGCATAAAAAGAGTAGAATTATTTCCAAGTAACAAGTGAAACCAGGATAAAATCCAAGAATATTTTAAAAACACAAATGAAAATAGTTTTATTCCTAAAAATATAACGTTTACATCATCCAGCATTCGGTGAAAAAACTAACTTTCAGGCAAAGCAACATGAAAAAAATGACTCATAATATGAAAACTCAAATAGAAACCCACCCATAATTTACACAAATAATTGAATTAGTAACACGGGTAAAATAAGAACAGTAAAAATGATAATGACTACTTTTAATTTACTTTTAACTATCTATGAGAATTAGGCTGAATGATTATCACTCATTATTCTATATCATCATTAAAAATAATGCCTTTAGACACCATGATTTTCCCATTTTATATGGCATGGAAATGTATTGATTAGCTAGAAAATCTGGTAAATTATGAAAAAGCATAAAATAACTAAAATGACATTGGATCTGAAATTTAGCTGACTGAACTATCTAGCACATTTCTTATTTTTCTATGGTATTTTGACATTAAAAGTTACAGGGTTATTCATTAATGTTGATAATTTTGTAGTCATTTGAATGAGTGTAAATGTCAAGTCGCAGGATTGTCACTATCAAGACCTGATGCTCCAATTCTTAACCAATTTGAAACATTATGTTTCCTAACTTCACAGTACCTCAGTACAATAATAATTTGTTGGATATTGAAGAGTAGCATCATTTTTTTTTTGTACCAGGAATTGAACTCACCACCTTGTGCATACCAGGCAGGTGCTGTGCTGCTGAGCTATATACCTGACCCAAGAGTAGCATCTTTTTATTTACATATTTTTCTAAATTATTCTGAACAATACAATTAACTGTGTGTGATTGGCAGAGAGAAGTTCAGAACAGTAATCACTTGTGAATAAGAAGATATACTACTGGTTCAGAGAAGATGCCTGTTTCTTAATTTTGATTTCATCTATCAAAATTGTGTCTTGATTTCCTTGCCTTATTTTGTTACCCCCTGTTTTCTGGGAGAATAACATGTAGATTACCCTTCCAATTCCCATCCCAAAGCAAGACTCTCAAACATCAAAAATATAAGATTAAATCTAACTTTGGCTTATTAAAAATTTAACAAAAGACCAAAAAAATCTATTAACAAATAAGAACTTCAGAATCTTTATGATTCATTTGGAAAAAGTAGTGATTAATAAGACTCAGTATTTAAAAGAAAAAAAATCACACAGTTATTATACTGAAGGAATACAAACTCTTGTAAGACTCATAATATAAATGCCAGAGCTTACGTAAGCGGCTTCTCAAACATCTGTGAAATCAGATAAAGCACACACAAACACACATCCTGGGTATTTAGATATAAAAAGATGGAATGAAACAGTTAGAGGAAAATTAATATTACAATTTAAATAGCTATTAAAATATATTCCTGGTTGTTTCTCCTTTTTACTTTTATTTAGGATACTAATATTACTGATATCAAATAAATTTTGTGTTGATAAACTCAACACCAAGTTTAGATGTTTCTAAAATTTCAGTACATATCATTTGGTTTACTGCTGACTTCTTCAGTAACCTATCAGAATTTTGAAATATGAAAGTTTCCATTGAAAAATGAATACATATAAGTTTGAACTAATACACTACATAAATGATAACAAAATAAGACATTAGGCTTTCAATATTTACAATGGAAAGTTAGTATCTTTTTGTTATTTAGTCTAACCATAAATTTTAATTCCTTGAAATGATTCTAGATATTTACTTTCAATTTTTGTAAAAAGTTAATTTATGCTTATTAAAAATAAAATATATAATAAACAAGTGAAATCGTTTTATTTAAAAAGTCATTCATTAACTCATGACTTAATAAAGACAACTTTCTAAGAAAAACTCATACAATGTTAATGCCTTTTAATGTGTATTTTCTAAACAATATTTTCATTACATTAATGAATAGTTGAAAATAGTTGATATGAACTTGTAAAACAATTTCTAATGCTTATAATATAACATTTTTAGTAGTGTAACAGTAATAAATCACAAATCTTCTTGAACAATGCGGAAATATTGCTCATAGGTTTGGCAAACAGCAGGAGGCATTAGCAGATGCTCCTTCCCGAGATTTCCTGACTATAGGCAATGAACTCCTATTGTTTGATAATAGAAAGATAAAGATTTGCAAGTTAAGAGCTTAAAAGTTAAGAGTAAATAATATGAAGTGTCTCAAATAAATAAATGCAAACCAGAACAATAAGACAACCAGCAACAAAATCTATTTAACTTTTATTATGTCCTTTCTTATGTATAACTTTACTAAATACAGACATTTAACCTAGTCACTTGTATATTTGTGTGTGCCAAAACACAAAATAAGTTACACAATAAACTTCCTAAGCTTCAGGGCTGGGGATCTAGCTCAGTGGCCTAAGTGCGTGCCTGGCAAATGCGAGGTCATGAGTTCAATCCCTGGTGCCGCAAAAACAAACAAACAACAAAAAAAACTTCCTAAGCTTAACAGTTTCCTTACAAAACTGGCTTTCAACCCAACTGTTGTAGTAAGGGTTTACATGGGAAAGAATTTAATACAGGACACATAATTTATAAGATTATTTTATAATATTCACCCAAAGAACCAAATGCAAAAGAATGAGGGAGATCTATCCAGCTGAGGGCCTGGATTCCATGGCAACGTCCTGCATGAGTCCATCTGAAGACCTCGAGCTCATGGCATTGTCCTTCACAAGTCAAACTGTAGGACATAAACTCACAGCAATGTCCTATGCAAGTCTGTATCAAGGATCTGCAGTGGGAAGGCCCAAAGGTCAATGGTGGAAGCTAGAAAGTCTATGTTACCAGGATGAAGGATCTGTGCCAACAGGTTGCGAGATCTGCACTGGAGCCAGGAAGCAACAGTCAAAATAAAAGACCAGAGCTCCCCCAAAGAGAACTGCAGCCATCCTCAGTGACCGGAAGGACCTGAACTTCTCCAAAGATAAGAATAGCTGAGTTATGCTGTTTTGGAAATCCAGCTTAATAAACTTCTTCAGGAGTATCAATGGCACCCCACCTCCCCCTCCAATTCTGCTTTTATACTGTTAGCAACAACTCACAGGTAGGCCCTCCCAGTGCCATGCTGATTCAGTTAAGCTGGGTGTTACAAGCTGACCATTAGTTAATCCACCACACCAACTATGGTATGTGCCATTTCCAAATCCCTGATTAAAGGATAAAACCTGATATGCGTGAATAAATTTAACACACTCAAATACTGAGTTGAATTGATATTTACAATTGAAACTAAATGTGTGCATCAAATATATCTCACCATGTTATTTTTGTGGTTTTAAACAATCATTGGAGACTACTAATTTCCCAGAAATTCGCCAATACCTAGTATATATCTTGCAAGACAAGATCAATAAATATTAAATCCTATATCCTTAAATTATAGAGTTTGGATAACCAGTAATTTCAATTATTTGAGACTATTTTGTTGAGGTCGTTTTTGAGCTAAACTTTTAAGAGTAAAGGAATTGTTTTGAAGAAGGGAAAGAGAAACAGTTCTAGTTAGGTGACTAGAACAAATATAATTCATGATGAAGTATACAACATAAACTAAGACCACAGAACAAACCAGACTAGTAGCGAAAAAATGTGCAGAGGAGAAAAAAATACGTTTGAATGACACCCAAACTGTCCCTCCTTCTCCCTCAAGCAAAAGTCCTTATTCAAATTCTTTTCAAAACTTCAGCTTACAATTATCCACTTCTATCTTTCAGAACATTTTAGAAAGAATTCCTGGTCATTTCAAATAATCAGAATATTACCTTGCAAATCAAATACACATTATTAATTTTCACCTATATTTTTAATATGAAGTTCTCATTAAGTTGCCTTGGTTTATTTCAAATGCTACTTCCACCTCATGCTTTTGTCTTTTCTGTTACAATGATTTTATTTCTTAAAAATTTCTTTGATTTTTCTAAGTGTTTTTTGTCTCTGCTTACTATACTAGTCTTATACTTGCCTGTTTCTTTTGTTAGCACTAATATATTTGTCATGCTTCTAAATTCTCTTACAGAGATTTAAAAATATGTGGATATCTGCAGAGGTTCTGATGCATGCATTACCTTTTAAAACTGGGCTGTTTCTTCTTACTTTTTCACATAATTTCTCTCTCTCTCTCTCTCTCTTGCTCTCTCTCTCTCTGTCTATATATATATATATATGTATATACATATATATATGTATATATATACACATACACTATTTTATTGAACAGAGGTAAAATAGAATTTCATAACAAAGTAATAGGAAACTAATGATAGTTAATACATTGCATATGGTCATCCCCAAAGTAGTTACTCAGAGTAAAAGATATGGGCAAAAACAATTCTCCAACTGATATTAACATGTACCTTCCTTTTCAGTGAATTAAGAGACCCTAATAATATAACTACTTTACATTTTTCTCCCTTTTCCTTTCCTTCCTTTCCCCTTTTCCTCCTCCTAGTTCCTTTTTCCTTTTAAACAATTACTTCACATTTCACAATATCTATAGTACATTCTAAATTTTATTTACTTTTTCAATTTCTCACACCAGGGAGACAATACAATGTTTAAACATATGAATCTGATTTATTTCACTTCTGAGTATAGTCTCAAGTTGCATCCATTTACTTATAAATGTCTAATTTATATATTTTTAATATTGTCATTGAAGGCCACATGTATTACCTTTGTTGTTATCACCTGAGATAAATAGGTAGTGCTTTTTTTATTAGTCTGGTTTAATCAAGATATGTTTACTTTTATGACTATAAATATAGTCATTGATTTTCTGCCTCTCTTCTTTTCCCCTATCACTGATTATCACTGATAGAAAGAGATGTACACTACAGGTATTTATCTTAAACTTTAAACAAAGTTTTATCTCTCCTCTGGTATTCCACTTATCTTTTCTTCTTTTCCTAGCACTGGTCACTATGAGAAAATGCGATTTTTCTCTGTTGTGCACTGGAAATCAGAAAAGAGTACTGTATGTCTCAGGGGAGAAAAAGGAAGACAGAAAACATTTTGAAGGTTAACATTAACTGAAATTTAAGAAAAACATGAAAATGGAATTTATTTTTTTTGTCACAACTAAGTGGCTTCTCAAACCAAAGGAATGTTTAATGATTAACTGCTTTAACTTTTTAGATCTTTTATATTATTATACGGATCAGACTTTTAGTTGCAAAAGGATTTTACATGTTTAGTGACTACTGAAAGAAAACTTTTAATCAAACTCTGTACCAGTACCCTGAGCTAACAACTAAGGTATCCAAGGCAAGAAGCAAGGAACCAAGAAAAAGTTACATGGATATTAACAAAAGTTTGGATCATAGATTGAGTGAATAACCTGGAAAAGAAAAAGCTTTAAGGAGTGAATGAGTTGGGAATAAATACTTTGAAGTCAATCTCTTCCCTGTCTCAGAGACCACAATGGCTCTACTACAAACAGAAGTCAGTGGGCAGAGTGGCCTGCTTGTACACATAAGAAAACAACTTTGTGGCAAAAGATGAGGAATGAACTTGAATGAATGAATGGAACACTTTCACACTGAAAATTATTGATAATGTGCAAGAAAAAAAATGAGAGTTACAATGTTTCACTTCAAGTCATGACATCTTAGTTGAGTCAGAAATTACCACTTGTTTTAGAAATCAATTATAGTACATATAAGTAGTCAGGTTTAAGTTTGAAATAGCCATATACATCATTACAATGGAATACTTTATGTTTCTAGCATACAGATTATACGAAACCATGACACTAGAAACATATTCAAGTCACCGCAAAATCCATCTTTTAAATAAATTATTTCTTGACAAAATGTCTCGATTATATGTCAAGCTAAGGCTTTTATTTTTTTTCTCATATTCTAAGGAAACATTTTTTCTTATTAAAACACATTTGATGTCAGTGTGCATATGCATTTTTGAACTTTGTTTCAGGTGATTATTTCATTGATTTAATCATTTTTTCAAGTAGATGTCTTAATTTAACCCAAATGCTTAAACACCAGTTATTTCATGTTCAAATTAACCCAAATATCATTGATTTTATTAGCTTTACTACATAATGCAATTGTGCTTTATAAACCAAGATCTATTTAATTTCAGAGGTGAATGTAGTGAGTGCAAGCATCCTAGATGAAAATTTTCCAGTGTGTAATTTAATGTGTAATAATTTATATTGCTGTGCATGCACTCATGTGAAAGTTACGTGGTTGCCATCTTGCCTTTAAAGAAAAAAAGTCAAATGTTTCCATATTTGATCAAAAAGAAGAGAATTTGAACTAATAATATTTCTTCAAATTGAATACTGATTAAAAATAAGCCAAGTCCAACATGTCGTGGGCTCTGGTGATTCAAATCATCGAAAATAATGTAGAGGAAAACAAACAAAAGCTAGACAATCTAATCAGGAAAAAGTTGCAGACTATAAATGTGCGAAATTATACAGTAATATCGCATTTCACAAATGCTTCTGCTTGAGAAAAATTTGATTCATGAACAGAAGGAGTCTGCAGCATTTTGCTTCCATTCACGAATCCACATCAGATGACAAACACCACTGTGGCCATCTTTTGCCCACATGCAGGAAGGTGGCAGAATCGTCTCCAGAATCATGGAAGGAATTCAGTTTGTGAACTGAGCTACCACTATACTATAATACTTCACATCGATGATATTGAAAACTCCTCCAGATTACTCTTAGATATGATAAGCAAATTTAGATAAGTAATAAGATAAAAAACCAACACGAAACAGTCAATAACTTTCCTTATGAAACCAAGGCAAAAGGAATCAAGAAAACAGTTCTACCACAGTAGCTTCAAAAAACAAAATAATACATATAGGAATCAACCAAAATGGTGACAGATGTCTACAGCAAAAATTACACAATATGATGAAAAACATTAAAAAGATTAGAAAACAGAAAGACTTCTCTTGTTTATTATCAGTAGAAGCAACATTTTAAAAATGACCATATTACCAAAAGTGATCTACAAATTCAGTGGTATTCCCAATAAAGTACCATCAATGTTATACACAGAACTAGGAAAAGCAATCATAAAATTCATATAGATGCACAAAATACCCAGAAGAGCCAAAGTAACTCTGAGTGAAAGCAAAAGAGAAAGTCTAGGTTCATCACAATATTGAATTTCAAGTTATACTGCAACATCAAAGGGATAAAAAACCTACACTAACACAAAAGTAGATATGCAGTCCTAGGAATAGAACAGAGGATGGAGAAATAAACACATGCATTTACATCTATTTGATATGTACTTGAGAAAGTGACCAAAACCATACACTACGTAAAAAGCTTCAACAAATGATGCAGGGAAGCTTGGGTGGCCACACGCTGAAGATTGAAAATAATTCCTCATCTCTTCATGTAATAAAATCAAATGAAAATGGGTTCAAGTCCTCAATATAAGACAAGAAAACTTGTAACTTCTGGAAGAAAACAGAGAAATTACTTGAAACCACAGGTACAGGGAAAGATTTCCTGAAAAGGGCCCCACAGCACAGAAAATATTAAGAATCAACAAATGGGACTGTATCAAATTGAAAAGATTTGCACAATAAAGAAAAAGAAACAATTAAACAATCAACAGAGTGAATGGACAGTCTTATATGTTAGCCTCATGGAAGTGCTAAGGAAATGTTGTATTCAAATTGACAACCACATCATAGAAACAACTATACATTATGAAGAGAAAGTGCTGTCCATTGGAAACTACCTAATAATCTTTCCTACATGATGTTCCTTTATATCAGTATTTTGTCAACTGATACTGTGATGAGTAAAAATTTCTATATTTCTTGTTCCTATACTTTTCAAAATAGTCACCTTTTTAAATATTCATAATAACTGTGTCTATATTGAGTGTAGGGTAGTACAAAGAGAAATGAACACAGTCATTATAGTATACATTAATCTTTGTAACTGACTATTAGCAATTACTCTGATAGTATTTTCCCCTAACTCTTGTCTGCTATTATTGACTTATAGGCAATTGAAATTCTTTGCTTCTACCTAGCATATTTACTCCTTGTTCCCATGAGGATTCAAAAATACATACAGCAGGCAAGATCTTGTTCTTTTCAACCTTTTCTTCTCAAATCCACAATTGTGACTATAATGTCACTTTTGTTCCATTTGGAGTTGTTTTGTAACAAAAGATTAGACAGTTATTTCTCTAGTGGCAATACAGTTGACAGCAGTACTTTAATTTAACATTGTCGCTCCTGTGCTGTGACTATATAAGGAGTCAGGGTTGAACTATTTACGTAGTCTCCTCATGGATATGCAACTTCCACACAGGGTAAAAGCTATGTCAATATTGGCTGTGTGCTCTGTGAGCCAGTGTTCTGACTTCGCTCTCTGACTTCAGTCGTGTCCTGAGCTCTTTTACTTTCTACAACTTTTCTTCTCATAATCCTAAAATCCAAAACTCACAGTTATTAAGTGAGTTTGAAATTATACTCTGGTCAGTAATGACTGGTGCTTACTTACCTCCACAACAAGCTGAATGGGGTTTTCATGATGGAAAGTGATAACACCGCACCACATCAGTGCAAAAACAAAATCATAGCCTTCCCAAGAAGTCAGATGTGGTGAGAGGCAATACTCATAAAGTGATTAGAATGAATCCTTCCACCAGTTTCTGTACTCTCCTATTCCATTTCTCTAACACACCACACAGTATATTTTCTTTTTATGGAATCTAGTATTTTCCACATAATCATTTTTTACCTGTTTGACTAGTTTTGTTATTTACTCCATTATTTCTAACACTTGCAGACATACTTTATATTTTATTTTAATTAAGCTTTAGGACAGAGTTGATGGAAATGAATCTGATATTAAAAGTAAATTGTCAAACTCCTATACGTACTTTTAACCTAGGATTGCTTATTTTGCATGCTATGTGTGAGACAAAAGCTAGATATAATGTTGAAATATACGTGTGCATATGGGCATATTTAAGTAACAGTTTATCTTATGTTTTAATTGTAATGTACTTATACAATCTTTTCACAAGACACTACCTTTTTACATTTTCATGTAGTTAATTGCTCTCTTAATGTATTCTACACCTCCGTACATTATTTATGCATTTGTTTCATGCTACCTTGCCTAATTGTGAATTTATGTATGCATTTCCCTTAGGGAGTCTTGAATGGGAATATATTCATCTGTTCCATCATGCCTACATATTGCAGTAAGCATAAAAAGTGAAATATGTTTGCTGAAAAAGTTTTAGCATAATTCTCTTAGCTGTTTCTGAAATTTCTTCGCTTTTGTGAGGAAGACTAAATAATTATATCAACCCTTATTATTGGTTGGAAGACAGACTTTTTTAGTGGTCATTACATGCAATTTAAAATTTTGTACAAATATATTTGAAAACCATGGAAAATAAAATGTATAAATCATACAAAGTATTCTTTAGAAAGACATGGAAATTTTTAGTATGAAACTGTTTAAAGTTTAATGATAGTATAATTATCTTTCTGTGATATTTTCTAATTAAAAATAGAAAGGATAGCTTTTAATTTTACTTTATTATTTTATCCTAACTAAACAAGAACTTCAGGAATTCTATAAATGTTGGGATGCATTGTATCGTAATAATTGAGTTAATTTTATTGAACTAGAATGATGCTTAATGTATTATTCTTGAAAAATTAATTTGATTTCCGTAGTGTTTTATAATATGGGTTATGGAAAAAATGTTTTAGTGGAAATTTAATGTACAATTTTTGTTATAGTTTCCTAATTCATTCAGACTTTCAAAGGGAAAATGCAAATTATGAACACCAATCATTTTCTTCAAAGATAAATCACTCTTTTAAAGTAAAACTTAATTTATTCATTGGTAAGCATCTGAGGACTGGGGCTTGGGACAGGGTGTTGAATCCTTTTTTTGAATATTCCCTCATGGTATAGTAAATTCATTTGTGGAACATCTACAAAGAGCTGAATTAATTACCTCTGAGATATACATTAATGATTTAGTATAATTGCCATTCTGTTTTCCACTTTTGATGAATTTTAAGAATAGGGTATATCTTGTACTGGATTGCACATAAAGAAATTGATATATGTTTCAATAGAAATCTGAAAAAAAATTCAAATTAATTTATTGTTTTTCACCTATGAAAGCTTAATTTTAAAATAAGTATATTCAAATTTATTTTAATCTGAAATAAACATAAATCACATTAAAATGTAAATAGGTGTTATACACATACATAATGATTAAATTCCTCATGTGGAGTTGATTCATGTGTAAAACACATCTTAATTATTTTTAATCCCCTTTCCCTTCTCTGCCTCCCTCTTCTCTCCATGTCTTGCTCTCTTTCCCTTTACAAAAGTTCTATCTAACTTCTTTTATCTATCATTTCTCTTGTTCTTTATTTATATTCGAGTTGGTCAAATAAAAGAAGCCAGTGATATTTAAACTGTGTGTCTAATTTGTTTCACTTAAATTATGGTTTCAAGATACATCCATTTTCCCACAAATGACTCAAATTTATCTTTATAGTGGAGTAATACTACATCATCTGTAAATACCACTTTTTCTTCATCCACTCAACTGTTGATGAATATATAAGCTGTTTCCAAGACTAGGCTATTATGAATTGTTTTGATATGAATATGGACATTATTTTAATAATATAGAGAGAGAGGGATAAAAAGGGTATTTTTTAGAGTATAGTCATCCAAAAAAGTGAGTAAAAAATTAGCTACATTAGTTAAGAAATAGAAATAATAAAATTATTTGACATTATAGAGTGATAAACAGAAGAAATCATTAGAAATGACTTTACATTGTTGATTTTGCTATACACTGAAGAGTAGAGTGAAGACTGTGTAGAAGAGAAAATAGCTTGTTTTTCTAGGTTCCTTTCTAAATCATAATTGCCCAATTTACCATCATCATGTATTGTTTGTATAATTTATTTATTCAAAACTATGTATTTTACACTTAGTGATTGCAAAATAGAAACCTAATAATGAAAAGTAAAATGTCAAAAAAAATTTCTGTTTCATCCGTTTGTATGTGAAAATAAGATCTTAAAATTCCATGTTATAATTTGCATGAAATTAAAAACCTCAGCTATTTCTGTCTCCAAAACTAGTATTAACTGTACTGCATAAAACCAATAACACCTCAGTTCCTCTTTCCTTGCACAGCTCCACTGGCCTACTGTGACATGTGTTATGTGAGTGGAGACCCTTTGAGCACTGGACACAAGTGCAAGAGAGGAAGCAAAGACAGACCTGCATGGCAAGAGGAAGCTTTATGAACTGACCTCATGTAGATTGGTTGATATTATTGTTATTACTTTAGAGCCTTTATAATTTTTTCTTTCTTTCTTTCTTTCTTTCTTTCTTTCTTTCTTTCTTTCTTTCTTTCTTTCTCTTTCTTTCTTTCTTTCTTTCTTTCTTTCTTTCTTTCTTTCTTTCTTTCTTTCTTTCTTTCTTTCTTTCTTTCTTTCTTCATTGCTAAGAATCAAACCCAAAGCCTAGTATGTGCTAAGATGCATTCTAAAACTCCAAAGCAATATTTGTAATCAGAAAAGACAATCACCAGTCTACACATCTATATACTGGTCATACATTCCTTGGGAAGATGATATTCATTGTTTTCCTTCATCAACATTCTCATGTAAGGGTGCCCTGAACCATAAGACATACAATTCTTTTTTCCAGTTTTTTTTTTTTTTTTTTTTTTTTTTTTTTTTTTGCTACCAGGAATCTAACTTAAGACCTCATGCTTGTCAGGCAGGTGCTGTGCTGCTGAACTATATGCCTGGTCCCTAAGACATAAAATTCTACAGAATAATATTCTTCACTTTGTCAAGAGACTAGAATAATGAATTACTTTGCTATAGGAAATGATCTAGTAAACTTTATATCAATCAGAGATGAAAGGTTGCTGAAAGACTGGCTTTTCAGAAACTCAAAAGTTTGCTGCTAATCTTGCCAGGGTAAATGGTATGATTTTCAATGGATTACAATATTGCTAGATTGTTGCAAAAGTAAAAGCAATACATATTTGCTTAAAATTTGACTGTATGTAGAGTAGTAACAATCATCTCATATGAAATAGCTCATCATTTTGAGTGTCCTAATTGGTGAAAGATAAAGACTATTCAGTAGCTTTGTCTTTAAAAAGACATGAAAATTCACTTTATATATTAAAATTCAAAGTTTAAGTGTGCTTTTTATATTAAAGGTTGCTGTGGTTTGTGTCTGGGTGGTCCCTGCAAGTCTCTTGCAGTCATGGAAGTGGCTGAATCTAGCATTTGTGATTGGTTTGTTGTCTAGCGCTGGGATTGGCAATGTGAGTACTGTACCCACCCAGGGGTGTAGCTGACATGCAATATAAGGGAGGGAAGTTGGCGTACTTTCCTCTTTTGCCTCTTTGCTCTTGTAGCTTGTGGCCACGATGAACAGCAGCTGCTCAGCCATGTCACCCTGCCTTGAAGCCAGCTAAGTATGGACTGAAACTTCCAAAAACTGTAAGATAAATAAACCTTTCCTTCCTTCATTTTGGGCATCAGATATTTTATCTCAGCAGCAAGAGAAAAGTAACCAAGACAAAAGTGTATCTTTATTTTTAGTGAACATGAGTTAATCTTTGGACACTCTTGGTATTTAGCTGATTTTCCAGTGTTTATGCAGGTAAATTAAAAACTAAAGTTTCATAATTATACTGAGTTTTGTAAAAGATAATGTCTGGCAATAGTAAATTGGAGTTCATTCAATATAATTTTATAGTATAGAAGTTTTCTTGTTTCTCTCAAAATTTATTTTAACTATTCTGAGAAAAAATAGAAAATAGGGACACAATCTTTCACCTTATTTCTTTATTTATTGTATTAGAATGTGATTAACATCAAGATAGCTAGAGAGTCATGTTTTATTTAAAGAATTACAGTATTTCATTTCAGCTCTCTTCATTTGCAGGAAAGAGCTCTATCTGGAGCATAGTTCTCTTGTTTATGCGTGACCCATTCCCTTACCATGTGCAACTTATCTTTCTAAAGTGATCACAGAAAGATATAATGATGATTAACATGGTGCAGGAAAGGAGAATATGCTCCAGTTGTGACTGTTTTATGCAGTTCCTGTAAACTGGAGTAACAAATGGCATCCTCCTTTAGCTGAATCCAAGATAATCATACAGCATCTGCCTTCTGTTTTCTAACTCCGTTTGTAGAAAGGAAATGCTGGCTTTAAAATCATTCATCTTTGAAGTGCTGCCTTTTTCTATTTGTTCCAAATCTCCTCTGCTTGTTCCAGGGGTTTTTTCCTTGCAGTATCTTATTTGACTATTCAATACTAACAGATCTAACTACATTTTTTATCAGAGGGTTCAGGTTGGAAAAACTCTTAGTATTTCAGTATTTTAAAAACCTGAGCCAACCTGCTTTGGGGTTAGGGAAAAAAAAATTAAAACTTACAGTCTTTAAAAAACAAACCATGGACAGCTATTTTAAAGATAACAAAATATGTAATTGCAGCCATCGAGGATGTCTACTTATCTTGTTTAGAAACCCTGTATGGCTTTCATTGTTTGTTTTGATTGCTTTTACTCTATTCTGTGTGGTTTGATTGTAATATGTCTGAAGGTGTAGGCAACTATTCTGAAGATAACAAATGTTATGGTAGCCAATGCTGTTTTGCTCATATCTTGAAATTCTATATTGCTTACATCGTTCTGCTTTGTTTGTTTTGTTTTGTTTTGTTTTGTTTTGTTTTGTTTTTGTTTCTGTTTTTGTTTTTTTACTGGTTTTATTTTGTTCTATTTTGGTTGATTTTACTTATCCCTGATGGTATGGGCAGGTATACTGCAGATAACAAGACCATTATGGTAGCCTTATCGATTGCTTTTTTTTTGTTTCACCCTGTTTCAAAGTCATGTTCCATGTTCACTGCTTTGTTTTGATTGGCTTTACTCTGTTTTGTTATGTTTGGTTGTATTCTTTTCAAAAATAAAATTAAAAAAAAAACAAAGTAACACCTCTCTCTGTGATTCTTTAATATCATTAATTCTCTTTTTCAATCTAGACAATACTTTGCATAGAAAAGAGCTTTGTTGCAGCTCATCCTATATGACTTTCTTCATCTGATATTTGAACCCTAGGAAACCCTTGACTTTCACCTATTTAGGTCAGTTGTTCACAAGAGCGCTGATAGAAGGAGAGGTTGCTTTGTGTCGTAAGTTATGAGGCTTGAATCTACTTGTTATAAGAACACGACTTTCATCTTTATTTGGGAGTAGTTTACCTTATAGAAGTTGAAAATTATCAGAATCCTCAAGGATGTTTAAAATTTAAAAAGTTGATTTAGATAGGCACATAATTAGTATGTTATCTGTGCATTATTGTATAAAACATATAAGGAACTTAGTGGTTCAATACAATAAAGCTAGCTCACAGCTTAAAGTGTTTAAAGACTGAATGGGATACTCTGTGCGGGGATTTAGCCCTGACCAGGGCTGCAATCTCACTGAAGGTTCATTGTCCTATTCTAAGCTCACTGCTTATTATGAAACAGTTTCTCCTATCAAGCAGAAGTTCTTACTACCTTGCTAGTTTCAACAGGATTCAATTCTCTTCTCCTAATGGATAACACTACGCCCTACATGTGGCCTCTTTACAAAACGACATTCTGCTCCTTAAGGGTTTATTTTGTTTTAAAAATGCACCTTATTAAAAATAGATCCACTTAGCACAGTCTTTCTGAAAACTTCCTTTGCCATAATTGGTAGGATAATCCTCAGAATGCTATCTCATCCTATTTATTGGCATTGCTTGCTGCAGAGATCAAAGGGAGTTTACAGGGCGTGTACACTGGTGGAGAAGAGATGCTAAGAATCCTGTCTACCACAAAGTACAGGTTGGAATAAAATAAATACATAAACATGAGGCACAAGATAAACTTATGAAGCTGAAACTATACACATGAAGCATATTATGTACATTTTGATGATAAATGAAGAGAAATGATGAAATAGGTCTTCAGGCATATGTATCGTTCTATTTTAAGTTATAGAAAAGGTGAGAATGAAAGACTATTTTGTAAAAGAACAAGTCACATGCTGTAATTAATAGTGAAAATTTAGGAGCTCTTCCTATATAGTCTACTTTGTCTAATAAAGTTAGTGGTGAAAAGTGACATCATTCAATTAAAGAAGTTAAGTACATTCTGTTTGTTTCATAAATTATCAGAATTATGTAAATGTTCAAGGTGGCTAAAATATATCATCCTTGCCCTTTAGATACACTCTCCACACTGGACCCTGGAATACCCACCTACCAGAATCAAAGTCCGGTGATCACATAGCTTTGTGCTTCTAACTGGGTTTGTCCAACCAAAAGCAGTCTTTGGTTAGGGTACATGTGGGGTTTGTTATCTCACTGCTATAAATACTCTTTTCAATCAGCCCTTGCATATCTGGGTTCCCAATACCAGTTCCTTTTCTCACCTCCCAGTCATAAGAATGAGAAAGCAATAGGAAAAAGAAAAAAAAAAACCCTCTAGTCTCTTTCTTCACTTGCCCAACATTTTAAAATTTTCATATGAAACTGAGTGAAAATTAGTTAATTTGATTGTGCCATCTGGGCATTAGTTTGCTGCTGGGACTTGACTGACATCAGAATTAATACAACTAAAATTATTATGGGAAGATTAATCTGGAAGTGATGAATAGATAAATGCAGCAGAAAAAGGCTGAATATGTTAGTATAACTAATGCTAATTGTGAGGCATGAATGAACATGATATACGTAAAAGATGAAACAACACATAATGTAGAGATAGAAACTATAAAATGTAGCAACTCACTAAATGTAGGGGATGCAGTAAAAAAGAATAAAAGGAAATTTCAGGGTAAAATTTTGTAACTTACACAATTGTCATTATTTGATGAAAAATCAATTTTAGCAAGAGAAATTAATTTAGTTGTCATCAGATTAATGAGTATGTTTCTGGACAAGTATATCTAAGCATGATGAACATTCAAATAGATGAAACAAGTAGGTAGCTGGAAGGGTGAATATGGCCTTTAAAATGATGGTTAAGGAAAAAATAATCAATTTGTGAGCTCCATAACAATATGTTAAAGTTGAAAGGAATCCTTGTCCTGAAAAAAAATTAAGAGCAAAGAATGCACTTTCATGGCCAAAACTTTAAGGTATCTATTCATATACAAGTTACAAGAAAATTTCAAAGAAAGAACCAGGAAATAACAGAAATGCAAAAACTAAAAAAAAAAAATAAAAAGGAAAAAGAAAACTATAAATAAGAAGAGAATACCAAGATATTACAAGTAAAAAAAAATACACAAGAGCTTTTGAAGAAACAAAATAGGGTTGGATTGATACCAATTGAAATACTTATCTGGCAATAGTCCAAACTCATCGAGACATTCTGATCAATACCCATCAATTTATGAATACAAAGCAATTTGTTTTACCATATAACCATGTCTTCTTTAGTATTAAAACTTTTGGGACTCAGATGGAGAAGACGTCCAAAGATAATAAATACAGAGTCTTGTCAGTGGTCCAGGATTTCATTTGTTGGGTATAATGAAATTGATCAGAGATTCTTAGCTTTGAAATTTTATATTGAAAAACCCAGCCAGACTGTTACTTAGGAGTTTGTTTGCTGTAGTGTCTGAAATGTAGTAACATAAGATTCATGAGACCGTAATGGATCATGTATAAGATAAAATTAAGATGTAGCAGTACACATACTAAAAGCAATTTGAAGCAAAAAACTGTCATATAAGAGGAATCTAGAAATAGGAGTCATATGAAAGTATTGGTTTTAGATTAATTATTATTGAGACTCAGAAAGTTACTTTGAATGAAGATCACATTTCAAGAAATCTCTTCAAGGCATAGTCTTATTTAATTACATATTGTTAATTCTCCATACATACCTTACACAAATTACTTGCATCTGTGCTAGCCTGAAAACTAATTGACTATCTATTCCAAGCAATTGAAAGGACCTGAACACAGTAGACAATCCTAAATTCACTCTCTCACACCCTTTCTCTTTGTCTATCCCTTTAGATGAAATATATCCATATATCTATACAGATGTATACATACAGATACAGATAGAATCTATGAAACAGATAAAAAGATATCAAAAAATCAAGTATAATAAATTCACAACAGGAAATTCCTAGAAATTGCTGGAACATTGCTAAGATATAAGGTAAACTAAATTTTTCTTGCTTCAAAAAGACTAATTAGTAATTCAATGACTAGAAAAACTTAATAGAACTTTTTTGGTTGTAAATTGTAGTCCCTGGACTCAATCTCCATTATCACCACAGCATAATATAAAAGTAGAAATGTTGACAGCTAGAAATTGAATGTGCCAAAATGTTAATTGTTGTAATTAACATAATAATAGTCCTTAAAAATAAATTTCTGCATTCCTTCTTCCCAAGTGACATTTTTTTTTACTACTTGAGTTCCATCTTGCCCTTTAATCAATAAACTATATATACATCATATTACAGTGATACATGCATACCCATGTTTATAACAGCACCACTCACAAGAGCTAAATCTTGAAAATGGCTTATATGTCTATGAACAAATGAATGAAAAAAGATGATGTGGTCTTTATACATAATGGAATGCTACTCTGTCATAAAAAGGGACAAATTTGTAGGAAAATGAACATATCTTGAGACCATAGTATTAAGTGAAATGAATAAACATGTAAGCATAAATAATTACATAGCAATATAAAAGAGAAAATAGGATACAGGGAGATAGATCTTTTGCAAAAGGCAATAGGACAAAGAAATGGGAGTGGGAAGGGGATAAAATAATTAAGATTTTTTAAAATATACATGTATCAGCTTCCCACAAATAATGTAATCATTATGTACTACAAATATATACCAATAAAAATAAACATTAAAAAACCAAACTACCTATAAATGACCAAGAAGAATAACTCAAATGTTGGTTAGAATTCCATTAGTGTCCTCCTGGAAAAATACAAAATATCAATGAAATGACCACCACTAGGGTTTGAAAGAAGGAATCAAAAAAGAAGAAACTGAATTTAAAAGGTAGGAAGAATAATTGGAATCAGAGAGAGTAAGAAGAGTCTTGTTTATTATAAATGATACTCTGAGTTAATGACTAGTAGATAAATGAAATAAGAAAGTGAAGTAACTCTGACACACAAGATTAATATTTCATGATTTTTCTTATATGAAAAATTCAATATATGTTAAGTATGAAATAAAAGACATGTAAAGGAGAAAAATGGATTGTAAGCTAGTGTGGACAATGTATTTAAAAGTGGGCCTTAATTTAGTGTAATTTTCTTATGTTCTTTAGTCTATTAGTCTGGTTTTCAATCTGTATATATGATCATCAACTTTATTTGGTTCCATCATGTAAATAAATGAATCTGATTCTGAAAAAGAGATCGTGGGAAGAGAAAAAGAAAACAAGTTGAAATGTGTTGTGTACTTGTGTCAAGTCCCTGCAATGAATGAAATCATTACTTACTGCAAACATGTACTAACAAAAGTATAAAAAAGGGTTATGCCACTCCAAAAAAATGGAGACAGTAGTTGTCATATTCGTAATGTAGTGTTTCAGAGAGGCAGAATCTTTCCCGTTCTTGAGATCTTCAAAACTACCTCGAAAATAATGTTATCATTAAGTTCCAGATTCAATAAGTTTTTAGTCATTGTGTCTCTTTGGATTTGTTTGCAAATGTCAGATATCTCACCACATTCATTCCTTAACACTATAAGAGACTTAGGAGCTTAAAACAAAATTTATAGTGCTGAATGTTACAGCTATCAGACAAGAAGTATATTGAGGAATACATTGATTCTAGGAAAAGGAACTTAGTGCCTAAATGAAGTGATGGAGTTGCATAAAATATGCTTGCCTTGTGATTCAATTGAAGTTTTGATATTTTCATTTTCCCATTATTGTGTTCTCAACTGAATAAAAATGAATATTTCTATAATTACTAGTATTATATCTATCATAAATATATAGTTATATAACAATATAAAGGTGTCAAAAAGTTGTAAAGTTCTGCATATGTTATAAATGTTTCTCCACAGTAGGTAGGCTATGTGGTTCTGTAATCTAAAGCAATTATAATACAAATGTTTATATTCTGATGTAATTTCTAGTATAAACAGGGATAAAGTTGACGTGACCTTAAGTGTAGTCATTTTTCACTATGTCTATTTGATTTTGTTCCTTTAAACTGGAAAATAAGTTTTAATTACTTCAGTGACAATGGAGATGGTGTCATGATTAAAGGTGAAACAGCCTAAGCAAGAAAGGACAAATTGCATTAAAAGGTTTAAGATTTTACACCATGGTCAGTTACCTGTCCTTTTATATTTGGTTTAGAAATGGCAATCCTATCAGTGGAAATAATTCAATGACTGCTAGGAAAATCTTTAGTGTATCACAAATAAACTGATAACTGTGCAAAGCAGGTACATATAAGTTTGTATGTGTGTATATGTGTAATGCATATTTAAATTCATATTAAGCACTCGTATTTAATTCTGAGATTGAAATGCATTACAAAGTCAGGTTGAGCATCATATAACTATGGAATGTGACAACATGTAAAACTTTAAATGAGCATATAAGTAAAATTAAAACATTAACACATGCTGAATAAAAGAACTCTAAAGTACATTAATATTTATCTTCAACCATTGCTTTGAAACTAGTTAAAGTTTAACATTTGAAAAGCACTGGAGATGCAAACATGATCTTGGCAGATTCCCCATATTCAAAATGTTACATTACTAAAACTAGCCAAATAATGCAAAACTAGTAGAAATTTAAGTTT
>RJWT010007184.1:0-27980 GCA_004365215.1 Cuniculus paca | reverse complement strand
ACTCTCCTTCACCCCTGCGCCTCTCCATAGAGACCTTCGGGGTCGACCACAGCTGCGACCATGACTGCAACTGCAACCGCACGTCTCCAGGCTCAGCAGGTCTTCTGGCAGGGTGAATCCGGCTCTAGGCTGAGGCGCTGCCAGCCACCACCTTCTTCTTCATTTAAATTCTTTTTATTCTCTTCGTGGGCTTCAATTCATATTTTAGATTCTTCCTTGGTTCAGGGGACCCACTTCTTTCCTTTTTGTCCTCTCCATGATGTTATATTCCAGCATCTGAACTGTTTCTCTCAGGGAGACTGTTTACTCTGCTGCTTACTGTTCCGCCATCTTTAGCTCCTCCATGACCTGATTTAAGCTTAATTTCTCTTTAAAGGCCCAGTTTGCAGATACAGTAATGTTGGGTATTAGGACTTCAGGACACAACTGTAGTTCAGAATAGGCAAAATCCATCATGCCTTTCTTACTTTTTTCTTTCTTCCCTCTCTTTATTTTTTCTTTCCTTCTTCCTTTTATCCTTCTTTCCTTGTTTCATTCTTATTTTCAAAACAATCCATATAGAGGAAAAGAGTTCTCCTTCTCTGCTCAAATTTAATCTCTCTTTTTAAAATTTTTTTTTATTTTAAAGAGAACAAAGCAAAACAAAACAGAACAGAACAGAGTTAAACACAAAGCATTTCAGAACAGAACACTGCAAGCAATACAGGTCTTCAAAACATAACAATTGGAGATTAACAATGGCTACTGTAGTATGTCTTGTTTTCTTCAAAATGGTTGTTCATACATTCACACACAATAAACTCAAACAAAACAAAATAATCTAAAACCAGATAAAACCAAAGAGTGAAAGTATTACAGGTCTTCAAATGAGACAATAAGAAATCAACAGTGGCTACCTTAATGTGCTTTATTTTCTTCAAAAAAGCTGTTCTTTTCACATATTGCAATCAAATGGTAGAAAAGAGACTTAAACCAATGAAATCCAAGAATAAAAGCATTATTGGACTTTAGAACCTTTCCCCCATATTTATCGGGGATTTTGTGACTTATTGAGTCTTTTAGTTTCTTACACTAGGGAGATGATACGGTGTTTACACATGTGAGTTTGATTTATTTCACTTAAGAATATGGTCTCAAGTCACATCCATTTACCTAGAAAAGCCTCAGTGTGATCCTTCTTTATAGCTGAATAGTACTCCATTGTATAAAAGTACCACATCTTTTTTATCCATTCCTCAATTGATGGGCATTTGGGTTGTTTCCAAGATTTGGCTATTGCAGATTGTGCTGCTATAAACATGGGTGCACATATATCACTGTGGTATGATGATTTCACTTTTTCTGGGAATATACCCAGAAGCAGAATAGCCGGGTCAAATGGGACTTCCAATCCTAGCTTTTTGAGGAACTTCCAGACTGATTTCCACAGTGGCTGCACCAGTCTACGCTCCCACCAACAGTGGAGAAGGGTTCCTTTTTCCCCACAGCCTCTCCAGCATTTGTTATTGGTGGTTTTCTTAATCCTGGCCATTCTTTCTGGAGTGAGATGAAATCTCAGAGTTGTTTTAATTTGCATTTCTCTAATGACCAATGATGTTGAACGTTTTTTCATGTATTTATTTGCCATTTGTATTTGTTCAGTTGAGAAGTGTGTTTTCATCTCAGATGCCCGTTTTTGGATTGGGTCTTTGAATTTCAAGAGCCTGATATTTTTAAATTCTTTATATGTTTTAGATAGAAGACCTTTGTCTGAAGGGCAGTTGACTAAAATTTTTTCCCAATTTGTGGATTTTCTTTTCACTCTGTTGGAGATTTCTTTTGACATGCAAAAACTTTTTAATAAGGCAAGATCCCAGTTGTTGATTGTGGGAAGTATTTCCTGTGCAGTTTGACTTTTATTCATGAATTCTCCACCTACCCCTATGTCTTCAAGATTTCAACCCACTTTGTTTTCCAGCAGATTTAGCGTTTCTGTTTGAATGTTTAGATCTTTGATCCATTTTGACTTTAGTTTAGTGTATGGTGATAGGCTTGGGTCTAATTTTAGTTTTCAGCATATGGAAAGCCAGTTTTTCAAGCACCATTGATTAAAAAGGCTATGTTTCTTCCAGTGAACATGTTTGACCCTTTTGTCAAAGATAAGGTGGCTGAGTGTGTTTGTACTTGAGGTTGTATCTTCTAATCTATTCCATTGATCCTCAGGTCTGTTTTGATTGCATTACCATGCTGGTTTTATTACAGTAGCTCTGTAGTATAATTTCAAGTGTGGGATTGTGATGCCTCCTGTCCTGCCCTTGCTGCCCAGAATTGCCTTTGCTATTCTAGGTCTCTTCTGATTCTAGATGAATTTTAAGAATGATTTCTCTAGATCTGTGAGGTGTGCTAATGGTATCTTGATGGGAATTGCATTAAATGTGTATAACAATTTTGGGAGAATGGCCATTTTCCCAATGTTTGTTCTTCGTATACATGAACACAGAATGTCTTTCCATTTTTGGAGATCCTCTTCGATTTCTTTTTTCAGAGTAGTGTAATTTTCATTGAATTGATCTTTTGCTTCCTTCGTTAGGTTGATTCCTAAGTATTTCATTTTTTTGGATGCTATTGTGAAGGGTTTGGTTTCTTCTATTTCTCTCTGAATGAGTTTTTTGTTTATGTACAGGAATGCTATTGATTTCTGAGTATTGACTGTATATCCAGCTACATTACTGAAGTTAGTTATGACATCCAGAAGTCTTTCACTGGAGTTTTGAGGGTCTTCTATGTAGAGTATCATGTCATCTGCAAATAGTGATAATTTAACTTCTTCCTTTCCTATCCTTGTTCCTTTTGTGTCTCTTAATTGCTCTGGCTAATGTTTCCAGCACTGTATTGAATAGGAGTGGTGATAATGGACATCCTTCTCTTGTTCCCGAGTTTAGAGTGAAAGCTTTCAGTTTTTGAACATTTAATGTGATACTGGCTGTTGGTTTGTCATAGAAGATGGCTTTTATCAGATTGAGGTAAAGACCATCCATTCCAATTTTCCGTAGGGTTCTTATCATGAATGAGTGTTGGGCTTTATCAAAAACTTTTTCTGCATCTATTGAAATGACCATGTAATTTTTATCTTTTACTCTATTGATATGGCGTATTACATTTATTGATTTGTGTATGTTGAACCATCCTTGCATTCCTGGGATGAATCCCACTTGTTCATGGTGTATAATCTTCTTGATGACTTGCTGCATTCTGTTTGCCAGTATTTTATTGAGGATTTTTGCATTGATGTTTATTATGGAGATTGGCCTGTAGTTCTCTTTTTTGGTTAGGTCTTTCTCTGGTTTTGGTATTAGTGTAATACTTGCTTCCAGGAATGATTTAGGGAGAATTGCTTCCCTTTCAATTTGATTAAAGAGTTTGAGGAGTGTTGGCATTAAGTCTTTGTTGAATTTCTTGTAGAATTCAGCTGTAAATCCATCAGGACCTGGACTTTTCTTGGTTGGTAATGTTCTAATTACATTTTTAATTTCATTAACTGAAATTTAGTTACTTGGTAGTTTTACATCTTCTTGATCCAGTTTTGGTAATTGATATGTTTCTAGAAATCTGTCCATTTCTTCAGTGTTCTCAAACCTATGAGAGTAATGATTTTCGAAGTAGGTATTGATGATCTGTATTTTCGCAGGGTCTGTATTGATTTCACCCTTTTCATTCCTTATTGCATGGATTCGAGTTTTTTCTTTCCTTTTTTAAATAAGGTTGGTTAGGGGCTTATCAATTTTATTTATTCTTTCAAAGAACCAGCTCTTTGATTCGTTGATTGTTTGTATTGTTTTCTTAGTCTCAATTGTTTTGTTAGTCTTAATTTCTGCTCAAATCTTTTATCATTTCCTCCCTTCTTTTGGCTTTGGGTTGGGCTTGGTCTTCTTTTTCTAGATGTTTTGGGTGTAACATCAGATTGTTTGTGTTCACTCCATTTTCTGGATGTGGGAATTCACCACAATAAATTTCCCTGTGAGGACTGCTTTCATTGCATCCTGCAGATTCTGGTAAGTTTTATTTGTATTTTCATTTGCTTATAGATATTGTTTAATTTCTTCTTTAATTTGCTCTGTGACCCACTGATTGTTCAGGAGTGTATTATTTAATTTCCATGTGTTTACAGAGTTCTTGCAGTTTCTTTTATCATTAATTTTCTGTTTGATGGCTCTGTGATCAGATAGTATGCATGGGACTATTTCGATTCCTTTGCATTTCCTTAAACATGTTCCATGGGCTAGTATACGGTCTATTCTAGAGAATGTACCATATGAAGCTGAGAAGAATGTATACTCTGATGTTGTTGGGTGGAAAACTCTGTAGACATCTACCACATCCATTTGTTCCCAGGTTTGAGTTCTATTATTTCTTTGCTGATTTTCTGTCTAGTTGATCTGTCTCTTTGTGTCAAGGGTGTGTTACGGTCTCCTGTTATAATTGTGTTATTGCTTATTTGCTTTTTCATTTCTTTTAATACTCATTTTATATAGTTGGGTGTTCCTATGTTTGGTGCATATATATTTAAGATTGTTATTTCTTTCTCTTGGAGTTTTCCCCTAACCAGTATGTAGTGACCTTCTTTATCTTTTTTGACCATTCTTGGTTTGGAGTTCACATCATGTGTGAACAGAATAGCTACCCCTGCTTTTTTTTTGGGTTCCTGTTGCATGGATTATTGTTTTCCATCCTTTGACTTTCAGTCTATGAATTTCCTTTAGGGTTAGATGGGTTTCTTGTGGACAGCATATGGTTGGATGTTGTTTCTTGATCCATTCTGCCAGTCTGTTTATTTTGATTGGTGAATCGAGGCCATTTACATCAATAGTTATAACTGATATACACTGGCTTGTTTTAGTCATGTTATCTTTCTGTGGTGGTTTCTTTACCTTTTCCCTCTCCTTAATTGTTTGCCCTGCTTGGTGTTCTTCTTCTGTTGATGTTTTTGACATCGTAGCTATTTTCATGTTTATCTAGAGTATCTTTCAGTATTCTTTGCAGGGTTCGTTTGGTGGTCATGAAGTTCTTCAGCTGCTCTTTGTCATGAAGTATCTTATTTCTCCATTGATTTTGAAGGATAGTTTTGCAGGGTGTATCAGTCTGGGCTGGAAGTTGTTTTCATTTAGGACTTGAAATACTTCACTCCATGCTCTTCTTGACTTCATTGTTTGTGTTTGAGAAGTCTGCTGTGATTCTGATGGGCTTTCCTTCATAGGTGATTTGCTTCTTTTCTCTAACAGCTAATATTCTGTTCTTACATTGAATTTCTGGGATGCTGATTATTATATGTCTAGGTGTTGATTTATTTTGGTTATGGCTAGTTGGAGTTCTATATGCTTCACTTATCTGTATGTCAGTTTCCTTTCCCATCTTTAGGAAATTTTGAGCTATTATTTCTTTAGTGTTTTTATACCATTTGTGTTTTCTCCTTTTTCCTCTACAGCTATCAGTCTTATATTGTTTTTCTTTGCATCATCTTGCAACTGCTGAATTTCTATTTCCTGATTCCTTGTTATTTTTAAAAGATGTTTCCTTTCTTGCTTACTAGCTACAATCATGTCTTCGAGGCCTGAAAATCTATTTTCACATTCATTGAGGTGGCTTTGCCAGCTTTCGATGACATTCTTGATTTCCTGGATATCTCTTTGAATCTGTTTCATGTATTCTAATTCTTTCTTGTATTGTTCAAGGTTTCCATCCTTTTGCAGTGCTCCTCTATTTTTCCAACTATATCTTCTTTTGATGTGTTTAGCATTTCTTTCATTACATTTATCATCTCTTGTTTTACCTGGGAAATCATTTCTAATCTCAGTTCCTTCAAAGCTTCATGGAGTTGTTTCTTTACTTCAGTTGCTATCATTTCAGAAGTTTCGGGTGTGTGGCTTATACTTTCTTCTATGTCCGTGTCTCTTTGGCTTGTTTGGGATGGACCAGATGTGTAAGATTGCATTTTGTTCTTTCGTTTTTTCCAAATTTAATCTCTTAACCTTTATTCACACTGTGTGCTGTTCTTCCCCTTCCATGTTTTTTGAGTATTATTTCATCATGTTGACTCTCCTCATTTACTTTTCTCAGTTTATATCTTCTCCCTTGGTTTCTTCTTATCAACATGTAAACAATATTACTGTTGTACTCTCATGACTACCTACTATGTTGAAGTAGCTCATACTATGTCTTCATGAAATGGGGCACAGACTAAATGTTTCAGAAGCAGTGTTTCTGATTTTAAAAGGGGAAACAGTATAGGCTTTTACAGTTTCAGACAAATTTCCATTTCTTAATTTGATAGAATATTTCTGTGTTAAAATGTGTGTTAAAACTTAGCATACCAATTTAGTACAGTAAAACATGTGAACGTTGATTTTCATCATCTTCTGAGATATAGAAATGTGTTAACTATTTTTAATGTAGCTGTTATAGGAAATTCTCTGCCAAGTAATAGAAACTTCTCTGTTAATACATGTCTTTGTAAGTCGATCCTCAGTAGTTTGATTTTTTTATGGATCCTTGAATTTACCATGATAAGCTATCATTGCAGTACTTGTTTTAACTTGCCATACCACGCTCCCGTTGTACTATATTATTAAAATTTATTATTTTTCATTAGTATTGGGAGTCTTTAGAATATTAGGATATAGCTTTAGAAGAAGTTTGCATAAAGTGAATGAGAGACAATGTAATACATAGTGTTATATTTAAAAGCTATTACTAACTCTATTAGTATTTGGCTTATTTTGTTTTATGACTTATAGAACCAGATATTAAACAAAAGGTTCCACTTTTTTTTTTGTATGTGGAATTTTGAGTTTCACAGTATTTTTTTCTTAGTAACAATTATATTTCATTTCAGCTAGGTTTGTTTCCATTGTGCACAATCTGTATCATCTGACCTCATTGAGCTTCACATGTGAATAATTTATTACTGATTTTAGTGCTAACATATAAATATATTGCTCTGTTTAGGGTCATAGTGTTAAACATCCAAACTTCCACCTCAGGAAGCTAGAAGCAACTGGGTTGTTGGATGAGGAGTGTTCACATTCAATCAATGTTTTTATCCACCATAATAACACAGCAGAGAAGAGAAAAATCACATTGTACAGCAAAAAGCATTTGAAAAATTCAATACTTATTTATAATGTTGAATAATCTCAGAATAATAAAAATAAGGAGAACTTCAATTTGAGAAATAATGTGTGCACAAACTTTTCAGCTAACATAATTAATGGCAAAAGAGTGAATGTTTTCTCTCTCCTGTTGGGAAACAGGATCATTGTCTTCTCGTATAACTCTTATTCAACATAGTGTTGGGAATTCTTACCAGTTCAACATGTTGAGAAGAGGAAGTAGAAGAGGAAGGAAAAAATAAAACTGTCCTTACAGATAGTATGATTTTCATGTAGAAAATACCAAGGAATCTACCAAAAGCCAAACCAAACCAAAACCAAAAGACATTTGTAAAATTACTGACTTCAAAAGTCGCAGGATGCAAGATAGACCTACAAAAATAAATTGTATTTCTATATCTTTTAGCAACAAATAATTAATATGGTCAAAAACATAGTGGATGCTTAAATGAATAAAAAATTTATTACAAGAAAAAGACATTGCCATTAGTCCCTCTTAAAATATAACCGTCACTTTAAATGTACTTATTTCATTTATTGGTGATTTGTCTTTTACCGTAATATGTTTTTAAAATTTAAACATTCACCATATATTTTGATCAGTTCCAATACATGGGCATCAATGTTAGACAAGCAGTACCATTTACAATCACTTAGAAATAAAGACATTTTTCTATGTAGAAGCTTCACTATTCTTTTTACTCGTTTTTCATTGTCAGTTGTAGTAGAGGTTTGTCACTTCTTTTTTTAAAAGTAGGTCTTTGTTTCATTAATTTTTTCTCTTGTTTTTTGTTATAAACTCTAGTGATTTCTATTGGTATTTTCTTCTGCTTACTTTGTGCTTGCTCTGCTCATTTTCTAAGTTCTTCGGGCGAGAGCATATATGATTGACTTGAGACTTTCGGGCTAATAGATACGTTTAATCATTCTCCTCAGCCTTGCCTCAGTAGTGTCCTAAAAATTTGGTATGTTGTACTTTCATTTTCATTCATTATCAGTGTACTTTAAAACATTTTCCTTGAAACTTACTTGACTGATGGATATATTTCTGCCCCATGGATTACTTAAAAGTGTGATGTTTAGTTTCCGTTTGGTCTCCTCTCTGTGATACTTTTGTCTAATTCCTCTGTGACTGGAGACTAACATCAACTCATTTAAATTTGTTAACTTCAGTTTATATACCAGGATGTGGTCTTTCTTGGCATATGTTCCTTTTGCACTTGAATATAAGGTATACTGTATTGTTGAATGGAGTGCTCTACCAACTTCAGTTTTACCCGTTGGTGGTGTTGAATTCATCTATAAACTTACGATTTTCTGTCTAGATTTGTGCCAGTTGCTGTGAGAGAATGTTGAAGTTTCCTATAATGGAGGATTTGTCAAGGTCTTCTTTCAGTTTTCAGTGTTTTCTTTACATATTTTGTGTCATGGTTAGTGTATACACATTTACGTGTGCTATATCTTCTTGTTGAATTATGTCTTTTCACTAGATAATGTCCCTCTTAGTCTCTGGTAATTTTCTTTACTGAAATTTACTTTATCTCTTATTAATTTAGCCACTTTTGCCTTCCTTGATTAATGTTTACATGATACATCTTTTCCATTGTTTCATCTTTCAATATACATATATTAAATTTGAAGTGAGTTTCTTATAGACTACATAGAATTGACTGAATCGTGTTTTTTAATGCACTTTCAGTCTGTTTTTTTTTGTTTTGTTTTTCCAGATGGTCCTAGGTATCAAACACAGGGCCTTGTGTAAGTATCTGCCTTTTAATTGGGATATTTAGATGATTTTCTTTTTTTTTCTTTTTTTTTTTGATACCAGGAATTGAACTCATGACCTTGTGCTTGCCAGGCAGGCACTTGTGCTGCTGAGCTAAATCCCCAGACCTAGATATTTTACTTTTGGCATAATTATTATATTAGTGCTTGAGTCTTGGATTTTTTTTGTTTCTTGTTTATTTTGTTTTTATTATTCCACCTTCTATGGAATTCTTGAACAGTTTTTAAGAGTTCTCTATTTTGATTTATCAATAGTGTTTATGAGTTTATCTCTTACCCGTTTGGATGAAATGTGGAAACCCTATGTCCCTTTGTCTGCTTACCTTTTTCCCATTTATTGCCTTAAGTGTATGTACTACATACCTTTTTTTTTTTTTTTTTTTGTGGCACCAGGGATTGAACTCATGACCTCGCGCTTGCCAGGCAGGCATTTAAGGCCACTGAGCTAAATCCCTAGTCCTTGTCTTTTTGAGACAGGGTCTCACTATACCATTCAGGCTGGCCTTGAGCTCACTTTGTAGCCCAGGCTGGTCTCAAACTCACAATGATCCTCCTGTCTCAGCTTCCCAAGTGCTGGAATTATAGGCGTGAGCCACCATGCCTGGTTTGTATTACATACATTTACAACCATATCTCATGGTGCTATAATTTTGCTTACATGTCAAAAAAAATTTTTAAAGCAAGAGTAGAAGACAAATCTATTGTATTTATTGTATGTTTTCCTACTGTAGTCTGTCTTCATTGCTAATATTCCAAGTTTCCTATTTTTGTACTTTCCTTTGGTTTAGAGAACTTGCTCCAGCCATTCTTTTAGGGTAGTACTGTGACAACTAATTTTCTAAGTTTTCCTTCACCTGTGAATATCTTGATTTCCCTTATACTTACAAAGGATGTTTTGTTGGATTTGCGTAGTGAGTGGTCTGATTAATGTTCTTTTATTTCAATATTTCATGACACTTCTTTCTAATATGCATGGTTTCTTGAGAATTTTATTGTCATTTTTCCCTAGAAAAGGTGTAATTATTCTTTGTCTGCATTAAAGTTTTTTCTCCTTTGTCTTAGGATGTCACACATTTAATTATAATGTGTGTTGGTTTTGATTTCTTTAGGTTTACTTTGAGATTTGTTCAGCTTGAATCTATAAGTTTATATCTTGCCAGATGTGGGAAGTTTTCAACATTATATTTTCCAGTACATTTTTAGCCTCATTCTCTCTTCTGCAATTCCAAAGATGAGAATGTTTGGTCTTTTGATTTAGTCTCATAGGTCTTTGAAGCTCTGTTCATTTTTTCCCCCAGTTTGTTTTCTGTTATTCATATATTCCTCCATTCTGTTGTTGAAGCCAAGCACTGGGGTTTTTATTTTGGTTATTGTATTTTTCAGTTCTAAAATTTCCATGTGGTTCTTTATGTCTTCTGTTTCTTTGCTAAGGCTTTCTATTTTGCATTTATTTTAAACATTTTCTTGATTATTCATGGAAACATTCTTTCATATTGTTTTAAAATGTTTGTCAGATAATTATGATACCTCTGTCCTCTTGATGTTGACATATGCAGTATTGATTATCTTTTTTCAGTCAATTTAAGAATTTTCTGGTTCTTGATATGGATAATTTTTAGCTGAAACTACATTAAATATAGTCATGTTCTGAGACTCCAGATCCTATTTAAACTCTGTTTTAGTTATATGCCACTGCTCCCCTTGAGGAAGGGGGCTAATTACTCAAGGTAAAGTTTTAAGTGTAGGCTCTCTACTCAGCCTTTGCTGACACCAGTGGTAGGGTGACTGCTTATTACTACTGGGTTAGGAGTACGGAGCCTGGCTTACCATGTAGTCTTCATTACACTGAGACTGACCTCTTTACTGCAGAATGGCAGTGAAAGTCTTGCTTATGCTCTAGATCTCCTTGGTAGGTAGGGGGAGGGACACCCAGTTACTGCCAAGTTGAGGTGGAAGTCCAGGCTCAACATGGTATTCACTGACACCGCCAGTGGGAGGGAGAACTAGTCTTCTTATCTCCAGGAGGGTGAAAGTCTGAGTGCCCTACTTGGTCTTTTCTAACAACACTGTGACAGGCAGTTGAGAGTCTCATGAAGGTGGCGATATTAGGCTGCTCGTTCTGCCTCTCTGACATAGTTGGGAAGAGCTGTAACCCCCATCCCAATCCCCATGCTTTTGTCTGAAGTAGAATGAGAATCCTGTAAAGATCTTTCTTGCTAGGCTGCTCCTTTCCTGGTCTTTTAGCTGGAGAGAATAGGCTTTGGTTGAGATTTTTAAACTGTTGGTTTCTTCTATTTAGGTTATATGAGGCAACAAGAAAATCTAGGGAGTTCACTGCTGATGTTTCATGGATTCCCAAGGTCCCTAGCTTGTTTGCATTCTGTCTTCCTTTCAGATTTTATGGTTGATTGTATATAATTTCTATAGTTTTTAATTCCATGTAATGGGAAAAATAGATAAAATACATGTATATGCTACTGTGTTAGTTACTTTTCTCTCATTGCTGAGACAAAATACGAGACACCCAAAATCTAAGAAGGAAGGGTTTGTTTAGTTCATGGTTTGTGGAGGTTTCAGTCCATAATCAGCTGACTCCAAGGCAGGGTGACTTGGCACAGGGATTATACTTCAAGGCAGCAGAAAACAGCAAAAGCAACAAGAGCAAGGAGGGGAGAGCAAACCTCTTTTCCTGCCTTGTATTGTATGCAGGCTATCTGTCCACACCATCTCTGTGCTCTCCTCTTGTACAACATGAGAATGTTTACAAAGTAAGGACCCTGGCTCCCTGCTGAGTCCCTTAGTTAAACGTCTAAACTTCTCAAGTTGACACAATGTATCAACCATTACAGCTAACTGTCCTGGAATAGAACTTACATACAGATTTTAATGGCAGTGCCTTTCTAATTGATGGACTTTTTGATAAAACATAAAATACAGTGGCATATGAATGTATTAAGTATATAAATATCTTTTATATATGTACAAAGATACAGTTGGTTGTTGTTGACTAAGCTGGCCCTTGAATTAGTTTTTGTAGTTTCTTGCCTTTCTCTGTTTATGAACTTTCAGTCTCTAAAAATGATATATTTTCACAATAGCCCCAGACTTCTGCTTAATGTACTAGGGATTTGGAAATAGATACTTGGACTATATACTGCTTCGATCCCTGACTTTTGACCCTGGATATACTCAGCTAGGGGATTTAAATGAACATATACATACATAGCCCTAGATCTCATCTAAATTCTTGCCCTGAGTTAAGAGCATCAGTAATTTAAAAATAGTTCCTAGCTGGTTCTCATGTGCAAATTGGGCTGAGAACCACTAGCCTAGAGTTTGGAATTGGGTGGGTGGTGGCTTTTGGTTCTTAGGGCTTGGTTAAAGAATATGATATTAGAAAGTGATATGTACATGAAAAGTTTTACCATTTTTCACTGACTTTTGGTTGAATTTGATGATTTACTTGGTAGTCATTTTCGATGACTGTATAGGTTAAATATTCCTAAGGCAAGATCAAATGACTACATTGACAAGTTTTTTTCTAAAATTTTCTACTTTTAAACTTTCACTCTGAATTCTTATTTTCTTTTCATATACGTCTTACATATACGTCTTTTTTCAAATTATAGATTGTCTACATTTTCAGTCATTGTTTCATTTATGTTAGTCGTACATCTTTTGCTGTTAAGCAGCTTTACTTTTTCTAAATTCTGATTTACTTTGATTTCTATTAATAGTGTTTTTATTAAATTGATTGTACTGGGCATTTTACTGTTCTTTTGCTGTCATTTATTGCATGGCACTCTTGTTACCTTGGGGCTAGTTTATTGTTTTAATTCAATCGCAAGCACTCTATGTTGACCTTTGCTGAACTTTTGATTTAGTCCTTTGTATTAATTTTCATTATAGATCTTTGTGTAAGCATCTGCTTAAGTTTTGCAATTTCTCTTAAGTGTGACTGGGTTGCATAATGTGTTGTTCATAGTTGGTATTACCTTTTGCACTTTGCTTTTCTTTTTGGTACTGGAGATTAAACAAAGGGGCTCGTGCATACTATGCAAGTGCTTATCACTCAGCTACATTTCCAACCCTGCTTAAAAGTTTTAAAACAGGGTCTCACTAAATTACCCAGGCTGACCTTGGACTTGGGACCTTCCTGTCTCTGGCTCTGGAGCCTCCCCAGTAGTTGGGATTACAGGTGTGTGCCACTGTACCTGGACTTCACATTTTGCTATAGTTGAGACTTTATTAAGTGTCTGCATTCTATAATAACAGTTTTTGCATTTTGGTGGTAAGCTGTGACATATTTTACTCAGGGTGACTTTATATCAAATGACAATTTTTCTATTTTAATGTAATATGAGATGTTATTAAGAAAATATAAAAATACAACTCTTACTGCCATGAAAAAATTAAATTAATAACAAAATACAGAATAATTATAGTCAATGCTCTGTGTATTATAATCTTAAAAGAATGACCAAAATGTTATTCAGAGTACAAGGCATAGACAAAAAAGATTGTCTTATAGAGAAGAAACAAACAGACACAAGCATAAAACTTTCTTTTCAGTAAACCAAGAGAGACTAATAGTATAAATGAAACAAATTAGCATATATATTAAAATATTTTTGAAATAACTCAGATAATTTGGGGATTTGGACTTCTCTCTACTTTCTGTTTATCATATATGTATATGTTTTGTATGTATATGTGTAAACATATATATTTGATGTAGAGAAACCATGCAATATTTAAGCTTGTGTGTCTGACTTCACTTCATACTATAGTCTCAAGTTGCATCCATTTACCTACAAATTCCTCAAGTTTATTTTTCTTTATGACAAAGTAGTACTCCATTGTGTATAAATACCACTTTTTTATCCATTCATTTGTGGATAGACCTAATACAGTGTTTCCAAATTCTAGCTATTATAAATTATGCTACTATAAACATGAGTATGTATGTATTCCTGTTATATGATGATTAATTCTTTTGGGAAGATACCTAAAAGTATGTAGCTGGGTCAAATGGAATTTTTATTTTTAGTTTTTTTAGGAATCTCCACACTCATTTTCGTAGTGGTTGTACTAGTTTACATTCCCACCAAAATATACAAGAGTTCCTTTTTTTTCTTACATCCTCACCAACACTTGTTATTATCTGAGTTTTTGATGATAGCCATTCTTTCTGGGGTAAGACATAATCTCAGTATAGCTTTAATTTGCATTTATCTAATGGCCAGAGTTGAACATTTTCTCATGTATTTATTGACCACCAAATGATAATTTTGAGAATAGGCTGTCAATCATAGGTGTTAGAGCCAAGTACTTGTATCCTTTTCCCAGAGATTATACTTTAGAAAGCTTTTACACTGACCTTGCTCTGCTCTGCTCTATCCTCTGTCAGGGGCCATAACTTTCCTTCCTAGATCCTTTAGATCTAGGATGAAATTTGGAAATACTGTGTCTTACTCTGCCTACCCAAGATCCCAAAATTCCTTTTGTGAATGATACTGATCCCGTGGAGTATTTTTCCTAGGATTATCCTCATGAGGGCAGCCTGCGCTGAAATAATGGTAGACAAGAGATGGCTGTTTGGTGCTAGCCTGTGGTGGTGGGAGCATTGGGTTAGAGCTGAGACCTGTGTGCTAGGATACTTTAGGAGTCAAGTGAGGATAGAAAGTCATTAAACCATAAGTTCTGCTCTTTGTTTTCTTGTCCTTGCCTACAAATGGCAACAGTGACCTTGAGAGCAGATAGGGATGCTCTTAATTTACTTTAGATTGACTTGAATTATTGTTGTATAGTGGTTAAAATGAAACCAGGCATTACCGATTTTGCTTAGAATATTTTAAACTTTTAATAGTGTTTAATATTCCTAAATTTGTCCTAGAAGCTCTTATACCAGATGATACAAAAGCTGCAGACTAGGATTAATTTTTTCCCTAATCATAGGCTCTGAAATTATTATGTGACATTTTGTGAATCTTTTGTTCAGGATTCCCTTTTTCCATTTTATAATCATTTATTTTTACTTTGAAACATTTCTTAAATACCAGATTGCTCCTTGATGGAAGTATTGGTTGCTCCTTTTGCCTTTTCAAGCTCTGATGTACTTTTTTTTTAGATTTTATCAAGCTTCTGGAATTGTTTTGATAATATATGCAGTCAGTCTGGCTAACGTATATCAATTATTTCTTCCGCCTGCTCCGCGTTTCTCACCACTTCTTTGATCTGGTCTGTATTCAGAATAAGCGGTCCAAGCTTACATGACCTACTTTACAGAGAAAACAGAGTTTAAGAAAGTTCTTGCAGCAGGCTTCTTTTCTTCTGTGGTGGGTTTCTTTTCTGCTGGTTTCTTTTGAACTGCTGGTTTCTTAGTAACTGCAGGCTTTTTCTCTCTACAGACCTATGCTTCTTAACATGAACAGTTTCTTCCACGCTTTTCATATATCAGTTATTTCTAACATTTTATCTTCCTTTATGTTTTTGGTATGTATAGGCCAGTTATTTCATTAGCCTTATTTTTCAGCCTGTTGTATTGAAATTTTTATATCAAGTATTCATAGTTTTTCTAAGCTTTTAGTGATTGGACTAGTATTTTTCTACATAGTATTACATTCATTTTCTTCTATAATGTGAAAATGTTTATAAGCCATTGTTTATTGTGGAGTTAGTACAGTGTCAATTATGTGGTGTCATATTCTAGGTGAAATAACTTTATTTAATAGTAGCTGAGATGAAAATTTCATGGCTTAAGTAACAGCCAAATAATACTATGTTAGCATCCCAAATAAGCAAAAAAGTATCTCAATGCACTGAAGAATAGAAGGGATATTATAAGGTGCAACCGTAGCACTATCATACTAGTCTTACCTTGACCATTTCGGGATAACAACTTCTTCTCTCTGACCTGCTCTTCTCTGCCCACCCCCAAGTATCTCTCTTTATTATGTTCTTCTCCTTGTGAAGATGCCTCACCTGGCACATAAATATGTTTACCAACCAGGAGGTTCAACTGAGCCTCAATGTACAGAATTTTTATTGATAGTTCATTAAAAATAGTCATAGTTGATGAAATCATTGATCATATGTTTGAACTCAAGTCTTTAGCATCCCTGCAGCTGGAGGTACTAATCCATCAATCACATGATGCTTCTTCCCATTACCAGCCCCCATTCCTGAAGTTGTAGAGGGTCTTATCCCAAGTTACTCTATTAGCATAATAAAGACATTCCAGTAGGTTTTGAAGCTCCTTGAAAGCACTTTCAAAGTGCACTGTATTTAGAACACTTCAAAAGCAAGCATTGTGTTGGATTTTTAGAGAAATTAGGTAAAGGAAGTAGAGTGAAACCTTATTTTGCTGTTCTCCCACTTACCTTCTTGGTATTTGGAGTGAGGATATTGTAGCTAGTGTTGAAATAGTTATCTTCGACCATGAAGTATCCTAGAAGGTGGAAAACACATCCCGATGGCACCGTGGCACTATCATACTAGTCTTACCTTGACCATTTCGGGATAACAACTTCTTCTCTCTGACCTGCTCTTCTCTGCCCACCCCCAAGTGTCTCTCTTTATTATGTTTACTATTTTTGCTGCAACAAATTACCACATACTTAATGTTTATACAACACAAGTTTATCTTCTGATTCTGTAGAAGTCCAGCACAGATCTTATGGGGCTAAAATGGAAGTGCTGTTAGGGCTGTCTTTCTTTCTTGAGTCTAGGGAAAAATTTGTTTCTTTATTCCTTCCTACTTGTAAAGGCTGCCCATATTTCTTAGCTTATGGCTAACTCCATTATCTTCAAAGCAGCTGCATTTGAAGAGTGCTGCAAAGCAGATCATTATTCCATGGTCACATCTCTGACTTTTTTCTTCTGCATCCCCCTTCTACTTTTCAGGACCCTTGTGGTTATATTAGTATCTGTCTGTTCACCCATTCACTTACTCAGTCATTCCTTTGTCTTCCTTTCCTGTCTGTCTGCATTAATTTTTTGAACTGTTTGATGTTTTACCTTGGAACATCTACTTCTGCATGCATTCTTGAAGAATAAGCATATACAACTAAGAAAATTAAGAAATTTTTTTTTTAGCATCGTCCACTATTTAGTTTGCGCTCGCAATTTTCCATTTGACACACATTGTCAGCAGCACCTCCCACCTTCAGCATGCATGTGTTTTCCCCCTTAGTGACATTGACTTCTTGAAGGAATGGGACTACTTTTTAAAATTTTGTTTTGGTAGGATCTTCCATAAACCATATTTGCATTAATGTAAACTTGTTAGCTTTTCCTCTATTCTCTGTATTTTCTATAGCCTAAAAGTTAAACCTAGAATAAGCTGTGGAACATTCTATAATGATGGGAGAGTTCTATATCTGTACTGTCTAGTGTGATCACTACTTTCCACGTGCAGTCAGGGTTCCAGGTGCACCTCTTCTCTGAATTTACCTTCTCATTTGGCAAGTTGGTCTTTACTGTTCAGGTTACTTAATGATTATGGAAATTGTCTTAGTTATTTTTCTTTTGTTGCTGAGACAAAATGCCTGGTGCCCAAAGTTAAGGGAAAGAAAAGTTTACTTGGCTTACAGTTTGTAAAAGTTTCAGTCCATAGTTGGCTGGCTCCAAGGCAGTGTGGCTTGGCAGAGGAAAAACAGTTCATGGAGGGCAGTGGGTAGCAAAGCAAGATGACAACAGCTCTTTCTATCCCATTCTATCTTATCCAGCCTACTTAGGTGAGGTAGCACTCACACTTTAATCCTAGTGTCCTTGATCCTAGCGTTGCACCATGAATCAGTTTCAGAGTCACATACTCTAGATCCAGCTGGCTCTGAAAAAGCCTCACCTGTGACCTCATGAGGCTTTGGGGTGACATCTAGACAGAAGCATAACAAAAGTTCTGGAGATACAGTGGGTTGTGAGTTCTTACTCTCTGATACTTTAACATGTGCTGCCTGTAGAATCCACACAGTTGAAGAAAGGTTCACTTCGGACTGCTATTCTCTTCAGAATCTCTGTATATTTTATATTTGTATTGAGGAAGGGATAACAAAATGTAGACTGTATTTATGTTAATATTCAGAGGTCTTCATCCTTTTCTCTTCCCCTCTTCCATCGTCTTTCTAAATAGCAATTTAATATTTGTTTACCTAGAATTGTACTTGTAGAGTGCTAGGACAGAGTGCTGAACTATTTTTATGTACACAATGGAACCTGATAAACATCTAATCTAACCTCTTCACTTATAAGAAAACAAAAAATAGCTGAAGCTGTACAATTGAAGGATGATTTAGAGCCCAGATCTCTGACTCAGCTCCAGTATTGACTTAATGGCATTGTATTATTTGCTTTCTCAGTTGTAGTGGTATTTTAAAAATTACTACTTTAAAATTTTCTTCCTTTTCATAAATTTAGTTTTAGTTGACTTTGTAGCTTGCTACCTGTGTATTACGCTTGTTATCAGGAAACAGCTATGTTAATTTAGTTCTTTGTAGTTTTATAAAATGCTTTCTCATCTCTCATCTCAATTATTTGTTGTAAAGATTACATTTTGCTCATATACCTGAGGTTCTTAAATAATGGCTTGGATTTCTTTGTGACTCTGGCATGCCTGTTGCTTCTGTACATTCACAAATCCAGTTGCCAAAGCTTCAGACACATCTGTTGATTCATTTCCCTGAGATAATAAAGTGTGAGCATTGTAGCTTCTCAGTTCAAGCTCTTTCCACATCTTCTAGACACTTTTGGAGTCCAAGGCATGAAATTCCAAGTATGAAGGTAATTAGTTGTTTTGAGCCACTTCTACTTCTTGGCTTCTTAAGATTACTTGTGATCAGGGAAGTTCTTTTTAAAATGTAATCAGAGGTTCAATATGTAGTTAAGCAACACATTGTGTAGAAACAAACACAGAATAATCATATAATTTATTGTACTAACATTCTTCAATCAAAATGGCGTTAGAGATAAGATAAATTATATAGCTGTAATGTGTGTTTGTGTGATCTGGTTGGTGGTGAGGTAGTGAATTGTTAGTCTAAGACTAGCCACTGATTGCCAAAACTTTCTACAGCAAGGGGCTTATTACCCAATCAACTCATACAAAACCTGAAGATTCTTAAATAGATCCTCTGTGATTCATGATTAGGTTAAATTAGTTGAACACAGTGAAGTGTAAGAAAATTTGTTCGTTTGTTACTAGTTTTCTAACCAATAAGATTAAAAAATGAAATTAAAAGGTGTGTTGGTTTTCTTAGCGATAATTTTGGTAGATTATATATAAAGACATTTGTTTGAATTGTATACACATTGTTCAAGCTTGTTCAATGTTTGTTTGAATGTAGAATGTGACATTTTAGCTTTACTTTATGATGGTACTAAGTAAATAAGAGTTAAGAGTTAAGCTTTTTATCCTTGGCTTTCTAATAGCTACTGCTGAGGTGAACCTTATATGTTAAGATTATCTGAAGATAAGACTGCGACTTATTGGCTCAAAGTTCAAAGGAGAACACTAACTTCAAGGACATAAATCACTGAGCTGTTATCCACCGATTTGTAACAGAAGTGCAGAGGAACAACATTTATCTAGACAATCTAGTGTCATTTACCTGCAGTTTGAGGTCAGTCAGTATAGGGACTTGTATGGGTCCTTTGAACTGCTTAGTTAGAGGTGAGAGTTAAAATTTATTTTTATTCTGTAATTTGAGGTAGCAGGTGGATTTGTGTTCCTTTTCCAGCAGCTGCTGTTAACCCTATTTTGTCCATTCTCAAAGCTTTATTAGGTTCTAACTCAACTTTGAGTCTGAGATTAAGTCATTTATAGACAATTTCATGTTCTGGCACTCACTGTTTGCTGTTTGTTTCATATATGTTCTTTTTTTTTTCCCCCACAAGTTTACTGTGAGCTGTGTGGATCTGAGATGCATATGCTATTTTAAAACCTGTAATAGCAGGGCTTACAAAGTTGGATACTTAAAGCAGCCATCAGGTGAAGTAGCTTATTGAATAGGTTAAAAGGGGTGCATGTGAAGGGAGATGTACACCCTCATTTCAATTAACCTAATTGTTGCAGATTCCTGCCTTATGGGAATGTGAACTTGATGTTGTCTGAACAAAATGAATGCATTGGTGATGCTTGTCTGATGGCCCTTCAGATGGTCACTTCTAAATTACAGCATCATCTGAACACACAGAAAATGGCTTTTTAATGGTGGTGCACACATGTAATGCCAGCACTCAGAAGGCTGAAGCAGAGAGATTGCTCTAGTTTGAGGCCAGCTGGGCTACAAAGTAAGTTCAAGGCTAGCCTGAACTACAGAGTGAAACCCTATCTCAAAAAGACCAAAACCAAACAAACAAACAAAGGCTTTGTAAATATTTGTTGGATTGAAAGATTGAAAGATACTTATTGCTTTACAATACTGGCTATCTTGGTTTTGAAGGACTGTCATAGATATGTTTAACATGGTGTAACATGTGCAAGAATGTTCTCATCTATTAAAGAATTTACCCTTTTTGAAAAATGATGTTTATACTGGTAAAGAGATTAACCATTACTCTAGAATCAACAGACTTGAATAGTGTGTCTTAATTCCTGTGCCCATGTAAAGTTTGTTGGATCACCTTACAATTTAGAAACCAGTGATAATACATTGTAGTAAATGGCTGCTTATTCTGAGGATATTTAAAAGAATGATATATCCAGCCATGGGGAGGCACACATATAATACCAGCTGCTAGGGTGACTTAGGCAGGAGAATCAACAGTTCAAGGCCAGCCCTGGAAGTATGGAGACCTCATCTCAAACCAAACCAAACCAAACCGAACAAACCATAGAAAACAGTGATACAGTGAAATGTTAGATTACTGGAATCCATTACAATTGAGATGTCTGGTTTTTATTTCTTTAATTATAATTTTTGAATGTAATCTTTCATTTTTCTCTTCTCTACCCCTTCCAAACAATACTGTTAACATGTACTCTTGGTTCTTTAAAGTCTCTCCTGTTTCATTTCTTCTGTTTCATTCCTATAGATATTATCCAAGTTTGAACTTTTTATTACTCACATTGGGAATTCTACACTATGCTAGTCCCTAACTGACTTTTATATTCCGTGTTTAACATGTCTCTAGATTTATTTTGTTTTTTCGAGTTACATCTTGGGTCATAAATATACTGTGATTAAAAGTAAAAACAAATAAAACACTCCTTTTCCTCCCACTAAAAAACTTTCAGTTGAATACTTTCTTGAAGACTCCTTGGTGTGGAACTGTGTATCTTCTGTTCTCTTTTTCATGTTACTTTCCTGAGTCTTCACAGGATAAATCTGCTTGCTCTCTCCTCTTCTCAGGAACCATATTTCATTCCCTTCTTTTCTCTTATGCTGTTCCTCTGATGGGAATGACCTTTCTTCTTTATGCCGGATATAATTTTTTTTTTATTATTTTACCATTCTGTGGATATTTTATTGTTTGATCTTTATCACTATACTGGGTTAGAAGTTTCTTAAGGACAATGATTTTGTTTTCCGTTGTGTCTTTAAGCTACATGTAATATCTAATACCATGCTCTTATGCAGTAAGCATTCAACAAGTATTTCTGAATTTGATTGTTATTTTGTATTTTCCCTCATTCATATTCTTTATATGGTAAAATATAAACAATGTAAAATTTACCATTTTAACTATTTTTCAGTATAGTTCTGTGGTATCAAGTGTGTTCACATTTTTTGTGCAACAGTCACTACTATCCATGTCTAGGATCGTTCATCTTTAATTAATTTAATTAATTAGGTTGTTTGTGATTTTGTTTTTGAGTTGCAGGAGTTCTTTATGCTATTGATTCTTACATGATTTGTAAATATATTCTCTGTGGTAATCTGTGGATTACCATTCTCATTTTTGATAGTGTCTTTTGATGCATAAATTTTGTAACTAAGTCGTTTACCTATTTTTAAAAAAATTTCCCAAAGTCTTGTTCTAGCCAAGAAATCAGTGCCACATTCAGTGTCATGAAGCTTTTTCTCCTTTGTTTTCTTCTGGGAGTTTTATAATTTTAGTTCTTACAATCAAATCTTTGGGGAGGGTACTAGAGATTGGTCCTGTGGCTTTTGTACTGACCTATATTCCTAGCCCTACCCTCCTTTAATTTTTTAAAAAAAAAATACCTTATGTTGAGACAGGATCTCACTAAGTCACTAATTTGGCAAGGCTTATCTTGAACTTGCAATCCTCCTGCCTCAGCCTTCCACAGTGCTAAGATTAATGGTGCACACATCCACTTGTCAGATCATTTTGAGTTAATTTTTCTATATGTTGTAACATGGAAATCCATCTGCTTTTTTTTGGCATGTGCATATCTAGTATTCTAACACCATTTGTTGACAAATGACAAGAAAAACCATTTGTTGTCTTTCTCTCATTTAAATTTTCTTGAATGCTCTTTATCAACTATCTCAGTTGTAATTGTAATAAATTTAAAATCTGTTTTGTCTTTGCCTTATCTCAAAAGGTTAAAACTTGTTCATGCTTTCTTGGAAATATAAGGAAGGACTTGACACATCTACACATTGAGAGTAGAATCATCATTCATCATCTCTGCTATCCTATTAGACATATTTAGATTTAGTGGCCATATTTGGTTTGTACTTTACCACTTTGTTTCTTGAAACATGATGGAAGCATTGGAATACTTTTCTAGTTTAAGTGACAATACTTTTATATTATGAAATTTTGTTTTTAGGTCACTTAACCTCTGAATTTTAGATAGTTTTACTGTAAAATGAGAGGACTGAACTATATAACCTGTTATATATCCTTTACTATGGAAATTATGTGACTCTAAAATTCTTTTAAGTGATAAGATTACATTTCAGTTTTATTCTCATTAATATTATAAAGTTAGTGCAAATTTAGAAGAGAATATACTAGCTTTATCTTATGTAGGGAATCCATTGAAATTGATATCCTTAGACTATATTTTACTTATAACTTTACCTGTAGTTTCATTGTCTTTATATATGAACAGAAGTTTTAACCATAGCTGTGATTAGTCTTTTTCAATGGTTTTTTGAAAACTTAGTTTCTAAGCATTACTGTAATTTGTAGTATTAACACCTCTGTCTTCTTTATGAATTAAGGAAAGTGGACATAAATTAATGTACGTTGAATTATTTGCAGAGAGAATGAGAGAGAGAGAGAATAAACCAAGTGAAAAAGTGAGGAGACAGACATCTACCTCCTGAAGAGTCAAAGAACTCTGAAGTCTAGAAGGGGAGATGTTTGGGTGCTATACCTCTGGATGTATTTTTGAGAGCTCGTGATTGTAGCTTACATTAAGATTGCCCAAAACTCATTTGTTCTCTCATCTCACCTATTACGTTGATTTACTAAACTTATTTATTGAATTACAATATATGTTCTATTTCATTTTACTTTGTAAAAATTTTGTCATTGTTGTTTGCCTTTTTTATAATGTGAAAAAAGAAATTATAATAGTATTTATTGAGTGACAACATTTTGGTTTTATTTTTTCATATCTTTTGAAACAAAATGATGTTTTAATGATGATATTTTATCATGCACTATTCCGGATGACCAGATGAGAAGTTAATTCATTACATACGGTGATTTCCTAAGAGCATTAGGGATTAATTCTCATGATTTAAAAAAATGCTGATTGGATAGTCAGGAGAACAAGAATGAATTGGAAGTGTTTTATAGCTTCTGAATGTTGAGCTTTCTGAATGTATTGTGATTACTACTGAATTATTAGTACTAAGTCATTACTGAGAAATTAAAGTGGTATATTACCTTTAAAACTTTCTCATTTGGAATCATGACTCATATATTTAAGATGAGGAGTAAAAATTTTGACTCCATCAACTGTCACTTCAAATTACAGTAGTAATTTCATTGTGCTTAAGTATTTTGGATTGAAGTTGCAAAATGGACTACTAGGGTCCATTCTAAGCAACAGTACTTATATAAAATTGAAACGGAAATTAATGTGGTGTGCAATACCAAAATTTGGGAATGTGTCTATTTAAGTAGGAAATGTCTTTGGTGAAAGAGTCAGAAATGTAAAGTCTTCTTTGGAGACTGATTAAAAAAATAATAGATAAAATAAAGAATGATGTGCTCAATGAGCTACAATTCAAATAGAGGAAATTTAATGGGAAATGATTATATTAGTAGCAGATGGACTTACTTCCTGAATTGCAGTCTTACTGGAAATCCTAGAACAGCTTAAATTGTTTTGAGATTTAAAGTCTGATAAAAAAATAGATAAAGAGATTTGTTTATTTGGTTGTGCTGTTGTGATTCTTACTATGTCTTTTGGATGTTTCATTTGTACTAGGCTATTTTTATGATTCCCACAAATCCACCACCAACATTCAGGAAGCCTGAACTTTGGTCTGATGATTTCACCGATTTTGTTAAAAAGTGCTTAGTGAAGAATCCTGAACAGAGAGCTACTGCAACACAACTCTTACAGGTCAGTGCTTGCAAAGAGGAAAAAAAAGTTTTTTTCATACATTTTAGCTTTCTGACATTGACCAGCACTACTGTGGGTTTCACAATTCACTAAAAATTTGAACCTTTCAAAGAACTATGGATTGATAAGATATCACACATATACCATTTTTCTCCATGTTCTCTGTGGCATTTTCTGTTTCTCAGTTCAGTCTTATTTTTTCATTTTTCTCCTTATCTCTTCATTCTTAACTCATTTCCTCTTCATACAGTTTTAAAGCAAAACTTTCAAAGGATTCACAGAAATGAGTTCTTGTCTCTTCATAATTATTACCACTTTTGCTTCGTATGTTCCTTCAGTCAGCATTTCTCCATGGACTTTTTTGCTGCTCTATAAGTTATAAATAAATATAAGATTCCTAATTCCCTAAAGGATTATAACATGTTATAAATGCTAGTTAGAAGATTACCTAATATCCTTGTTGTAAGCAGACTTTGTATCCAGAGTGTCAGGAAGTTTTTTTTTAAGTTTGTCTTGAAATTTATTGCAAGTAGAAGTAATTTAATAGGATAATAAATATTTGTGAACCTTTGTTTTCTCAACAGAATTGTCTCACAACTCTCAACTAATACAAGTATATTTCATAATAATAAATTTGATACTTGCAAAATGTTTCTTTCAAAAGATGACAGAAGAATTTATATCATGGTTTTTGAAAAAGTGACTTCTCAGGGTACCATTATAAGAAAAGATTTGTTGAGGGGTTATGGAAAATATTCTTAAATATATTCTGTTATGAAAATTTAACTTTATGTTCAGTATTCATGGAAGCCAATTTTAGCAATATCTGTTTAAAATTAAATTCTCTGTATTTGTTGACCCAGCAAGTATATTTCTAGGAATTTAGTCTACAGAAAAATTTAACTATATGTGAAGTAATAGATATGGAAAAATCATCATAGAACATTGTAATAGCAAAAGATTACAGACAGCTTAAATACAGTATCTCTCAAGAAATTGAAAACAGTCTAAGGTTAATCAAGAAGAGTAGGTAGAAAATACATCTACACACATAGATGTATATATACTTATATCAGGGGCTTGTAAAGGAGTATCCCTTAAAAATTAACTAAGAGACTGGCTTCCACGGCAAGTAATTGCAAAGTTAAGAAGCAGGAGTGGGGTGAAGACTGCATTGAATACTCTATGAGACTTGAGTTTTGAGTTATATACAAGAATCACTTTTCAGAAGCTAATTAATTAATGGTTGGATGTTAAAATTTATGTTGTATTTTTTATAGTAAAAATTTATTTTAAAATATAGTAAGCATTCCAAAGGAATATTAATTGCATAAATCAAGGACCTATTGGTATTGTCATCATGAGTATCTGAATTGTTCAATCCAAAAGAAAGCAAGAAAAAAAGTACACACACACACACACACACACATACATGTGCATGCACACACACAAGTGAAACAATTAACAAGATCCTTTGACTTAAGTTGAAATCTTAGCTTTTGAAAGATTAGCCAGTTGAAATCCCAGATATATTAGAGGACAAGGTTCACTTTCAGTCCAGTAGCCCTAGAGTTCCTGATTTGCTGAGGATCCATCTGTGGAAGACAGAACCTGGAAGTCAGAATATTAGGTAAACTGAGATTTAGTGTCATTTGAACCATCCTTTGGGACTGGATGGAATGGGTAGTATCTATAAACTTCTGTGGTATGTGACTTACTATACTTATACCAGTAGAGGTGAGGTATAGAAGAAATCATCTCCTCTCTGAACCTCTAATTACAGTTGCCTTAAATACTTCCTGTACATACATACATTCACAACTACATATTATAGTACTTGTTTTAATAATAAAGCATAATTGAGCATGCTCCAGAGAAGGAAAATTTGTCGTTTACTGTATTTTTTTGCTTTTTCTGATGTTCCTTTTCTTAATGTTCCAAGGTCTCTTCCTGTATCATTTTCTTTCCAACTAGAGGAGTATGTTAGCCATTGTTTTAGATAGATCTGTAGTGAGAAATTCTCTTGGTTTTCCTTCGTCTGAGAATGTTGTGACTTCCCCTTCTTTCATTTACATTAGTCATTACATTAGAGCTTTTGGGTTGACAGTTCTTTTTCTTGCAACACTGTAAATGTCATGCCACTTCTTTTGAGTACCATAGTTTTTTAGGGGAAATTTACTGTTACTTGGATTGTTTTATCTCTTGCTTTTTTCAAGATTTGCTTCTTTATCTTTGATTTTCAGAGATTTAATTATGATGTACCTTGTTGCAGTATTTTTTACAATAAATCTGAATCTCTTTGACTTTATCCTGTTGGGGATTTGTTTAGCTTTTAAAACCTGTAGATTTGTATCTCTTACTGAATTAGAAAAGTTTTCAGCCAAATCATTTCGAGTACCTTTCCAGCCCGTGACACAAATTTTAGAACTTTTGTTTTATATCAGTGGGTCCCTGAGGCACGAGTCTGTTGGCTTTTCTTTTTGAGGCCTTTCTTTCTGTTATTTATACTATCCATTTTCTTTCTTTCTTTTTTTTTTTAATCTTGCAATTCAGTGATTCTTCTCTGTGTTTCCACTTTGCTCTTGTGCCTGTCCATCAAGTTTTGAAATTTCAGTTACTCCATTTTTAAGTTCTAAACTTTTGTGTTTTTTGTCCACTATCACCATGGTGATATGTTTCAACATAGTACTTGGAAACATTAGCCAGAGCAATCAGGCATGAGAAAGAAATAAAAGGAATACACATCGGAAAGGAAGAATTCTATTTATTGTTTGCGATGACATGATACTCTACATAGAAGACCCAAAGAACTCCACTAAAATACTCTTAGAGTTAATAACCAACTTCAGCAACATAGCAGGATACAAGATCAGCATACAAAAATCTTTAGTATTTGTGTACTCCAATAATGAACTCAATGATAAGAAAATTATGAAAACAATACCATTCTCAGTAGCTTCCAAAAATTGAAATACCTAGGAATTAACCTAACCAAAGAAGTGGAAGATCTCTACAAAGAAAACTATAGTACTCTGAAAAAGGAGATTGAAGAGGACATCAGAAAATGGAAAGATGTCTCCTGCTCTCAGATAGGCAGAACCAACATTGCCAAAATGGTCATATATCCAAAATTGTTACACAGTTTAATTATAGTCCCAATCAAAATGCCAACAGTGTACTTTACAGATCTAGAGAAAACAGTCCTAAAATTTATATAGAACCAGAAGAGACCCAGAATAGCAAAAGCAATCTTGGGCAGTAAGAGCAAAGCAGGAGGGCTTATAATGACTGACTTTAAACTATCTTTTCTTTACTGAGACATTCCAAATTTGTTTGCTAATTGCTTTAAAATCCTTATCAAATAATCTTAATATCTCTGTCATCCTGTTGTTAGAATCCGTGGATTGGCTTTTTCTCATTTAAATTGCAGTTTTCTTGGTTTTGGTATGATGAGAAACAGTTGAAATCTGCAGTGTGGATATTATGTTACAAGACTCTGGATCTCCTCTCTCCCTCCCTCCCCTCCTCACCCTGTTCGTTTGGTTTGTCTTTCT
>RJWT010007183.1:0-27991 GCA_004365215.1 Cuniculus paca | reverse complement strand
GTTGCTATTATTGGGATGCTAGTAAATGTTGGTAATTATTCCAGCACGAGCCACCAAACCTATTAATTTTTTTGAGTTGGTGGATGATTCACTTACTCCTTCTTTTCAGGCTGATAGGACAGGATGCAGAAATCCCATTTGAGCCTAACATGTGGATGGTAACTGGTAGATTCCCAAGCTTTGAGGTAGTGTCATGAGATGGGCTGTAAGAAGTTAATTTAGTGTGATAGTTCCAATCAAAGAATCCTTAATGCATAACCACTTGGTTACAGAGCTAGAGAAACCCATGAAGGATGTGGGGGCAATACCTGAGCAATGCAAGTGGTCAGATGACAAAAGTGGGGAAGGACAGCTGTTGGGAGGGAGTTAATAGTGTCTGCCTTGATACCATTGTCATGACTGTGATCAGACCATTGCAGTAACAGCAGAGAAGTGAAGCAGAAGTAAAAATAAATAAATAAAACTACAAAGGGAATCTCTCTATTTATGGCCCCTTCTGAACTCCAAGGGTAGATTAATGTCCTCTGGCTCTTTTAACAAAATACCATAAATTAGGTGGCATGAAATAAAAGAAATTTTTTGTCTCAAGGTTTTCTGGAGGCTAGAAATTCAAAATCAAGGTGTCATCAAGGTTATGCTCCCTCTGAAACCTACAAGGGAAAACCCTTCCTTGCCCCTTCCTGGTTTCTGATTGTGCCTGAAATCCTTGGGATTCCTTGGTTAGTAGCTGCAACTCTTCAGTGCCTTAAAGAGCACTCTTTTCCAGAGTGACTGCTTGGGCTATCGTCTCTTCATAAGGACACCAGTTGTATGGTGCTAGGGGCCCACTTTAGTCCAGCTAGTCTCATCTTTATTAACTAACTACACCTACAATGACCCTATTTTTAAATCAGGTCATATTTTGAGGTACTGGGAGTTAGGACTTTAATGAGAGGGTCACAGAAAGGTTTCTTTGTACAAGGTTTGGGACTGCAGAACTAGAACTAGAAATTGGCCTGATAGATATTTGCTTCTAGTCTCAAAGCTGTGAATCACCACTCAGAATTCTGTTTGCAAGAGGCATACTTGGGTGCAAAGAGGAAGCAGTGTGGTAAGCTAGAAAACTAGAGCTCTGGAGTCACCTCAGACCTGGGTGTGAATCAGTTTTGCCATTACTAGTAATGTAACAGTTTAATCCCCTCTCCCGTGAAATCAGAATATTAATGATTGCAATGAATAGTCAAAGATGCAATTTATGTAAAGTGCTGAGATCCACACTACAATAACCTTGCAACACTCTAACTAAACTTTTTTTTTTGTCTTTTTGAGACAGGCCCTCACTATGCAGTTCAGGCTGGTTTTGAGCTCACCTTGTAATCCAAACTGGTCTCGAACTTGCAACAATCCTCCTGCCTCAGCCTCCCAAGTGCTGGGATTGTAGATGTGCATCACCACGCCCAGCTACTGAAAGCAATCTTATGCCTAAGTTTCTCAAAGGTATAAAATTCAGGAGGCATCTTTGTTACTACTACCAATTGCAAATAGATAGGAATTTTTTTCTCATTATTTTTTTCAGTCTCCTTCTAGCCTATCATGTTTAAGGTACCTAATTTCATCCTGCCTCAAACATAGTACTCTTACAGTCTCTTCAGTCATATTTTTCCAATTTTCACCTAATCTCTAACAGATTAATTTGGGTTCTATTTGTTTAAGATACTCTTGGTTTGTGAGTCCCATGAAGTTGAAACTGATGGTGTCAAGTCTCCAAGGTTGTAGTTAGAGTAAAAGCAAAGATTACTGACAGTCTTAGTCACTTCCATTTTTGCTAGGACAAACTACCTAGTACCCAAAATTTAAAAGAGGAGAGGTTTATTTTGATTCATGTTTCAATACAGGCTCAGCCAGCTTCAAAGAACAAACAGCATGGCAGAGAGGCATGGTAGAGAAGAGTTGCTCATGGCATGGCTAATAGCAGAGAGAAAATAGAGGATCCAGGGAGAGAGATAAACCCTTCCAGATCATGCCGCCAGCGGCTGCCTCTTCTGACCAGGCTGCACCTAACAGCAAATTAGCTATAAGCCTCCATAATCCAACACATTCCAAAAGCCTGGTCTGTGAGCTCAATGAGGTTCTTAGGGGATATCTAGATATACACCATAATATTTCCTCTCTGCCCCCTAAAAGACTTAGGTACGTTTCTTTGGGTCAGGATAATAGGAAGGATGCCTTGAAGGTATCCTGGGAAACGCACATTTCATCCAGCAAAAGTAATAGACTTTGCTTTGAGAAGAGAACCCCAGGGCACTGCTGGAGAAAGGCTGCCTAGGGAATTGGTTCTACAGGATTTGGAACACCATATTCAACCATCCAAGCACTCAGAGACTTCTGCAGCCATTGTCCTTTGGCATCATCCATAGGATGCTGGTTTTATGAACATGCAGAATGTAAGAGTTTCAGAATCATAGATACTTCCACTCAGATTTCAGAGGAAGGCAGTAAATTAATGCCTTTAAGCCATTTTTTGTATTGTCCTGTTATAAAGTAGTTGACTTCTTTTTAATGTGAATTTTAACAATCAAAGTTCTCCTCTGCTCCACCTTTGTAGGCCCAACTTTACCTGACCTTCCTTCTGGATAAACTCAAAATTTTTACATCATTCAGTTGTGCTATTTGTTTTTGATTATCAGTATAAATCTGGCTAAAAGCAAGTATCCATAACACTGCCTGAATGTTGGGCTGCCTTGAAATTTCCTCTGCCAGGTTAGTCTACCACCCTTAATCTGTTTGCCTCAGAGTCAGGGTATGAGGAAAATGTAGTCAAACTTTTTGCCAAAGCATAAATATGGCCTGCTGATGTAGTCCTTATTGCCAGCTGAAACTTACTGAGCCTGATCTTTACCATCTGCATTTCTATGAGCATTATGATCTTCTGAACTTTGACCAAGATCTCCCATCAAGCTTGGTTTATAGCATTCTCTCTCTCTCTTTTAAATTTTATTTTATTTTAAAGAGAATAAAACCAAATAAAATAAAACAGAATAAAGCCAATCAAAACAAAACAATGAAAGCGATACAGACCTTCAAAACAAGATAGCAGGAAATCAACAATGGCTACCATCATGCCTCTTTTTACCTTCAAAATAGCTGTCCAGACCATCAGACACAGGTATGTAAAATTAACCAAACAGTATAAGAACTAAGTTACTCCTTTACTTCACTGGTTATCTTTTCAGGAATCTCAGGTGTGTGACTTCTAAGTTATACCATGTCTGTGCCTCCTGAGCTTGTTCTGTGTGGACTGGAGATCTGAGATTGTATTTTGCTCCTTCATCTTGACATTTTTCTGTGTTCCTCTGAATCAGCCCATTGGAGTCAGCTGATTATGGACTGAAACCTCCAGAATCTGTAAGCTAAATAAACCTTTCCTTCCTTCATTGTAGGTATTGGGTGTTTTGTCCCAGCAACAAGGAAAAAGTAACCAAGACATCTCTTCTCTATTATCTTTGATTTTTAGCATCATTTCTTTTTGTACCTTAGAGGTCATGTTCTCTATAGCCTTTTTCCACTTGTTTCTTCACTTCTGTTGTTATCATTTCAGGAAGTTCCAGTGTTTGACTTCCAACTTCATCCATCTTGTTGAATTCCAGGCCTGTCCTGGGTGGGCTGGGGTCTGGGGCCACACCTCTCTTCTGTGTCTTGCCATTCTCCATCTTCTCTTTTTTGTTTTATTTTGTCTTCTATGTTGATGCCCACCAACTTCCCAGGATATATAGCTCTGCCACTAGCATTGAGGCCTCAAGGAGGAAAGGAGATGTCCATTCTCATGGATGTCCTCCAGGTGTACTTGGTTCTTTACAGCTAGCCCAAGAGCCTATCTTCTTCTGGTGATTACAGTTCTGTGATATTGCCCATGTTACATCTCAGAGATGTTCTGGGTATGGAGCTGATCTTGGCCTCTGGATGTGGGGGCTGGGACTGGTTTTCTGTTGGTAGAGTTCTCTAGAATCCAACTGATGGCTCCTCGCTGCTGCTTCAGACGCTTCCATGTTACTGGCTGATTACTTTGCCCTCCAAAGGCATATGTGTGTCTGTGCACTGGGTTGTTGTCCTGGGTCTTGGGGTTCCTGTTGGTCTTATACTCTTTCATCCAGCCCCACCACCCAGGGGAGGGGTAATGGAGGAGGCCCAGAGTAGAAACTCACTGTCTTCCAGTCAGCCCTCCCTCCGGTATGTAATGGACTTGGCTTATAACATTCTGGAGCTGCTTCTCTCACTGCCATCTCTAAACCTTTCCCAATTCCTCCCAAGGACCAGTTCCAAAGGCTTCTGAATTGCCATGATGAGGTAGTGCCACACCAATGACCCTAGTTTTCTGCTATCAAAACTGTCTTAGTCAACTTTATCATCACAAAATACCCAGGACCTGGAAATTACAAGAGGAGAGTTTTATTGGCTTGTAGTTTGAAGAGGTTTCAGTTCATAGTATGCTGGCTTCAAAGCATGATAGAATGGTAGAGGGGCATAGTAGAGGAGAGGCAGTTCAAGTCAGAGCAGTGAGAAAATGGAGGAGCTGAGAGAAAAAAGAACCCTTCCAAAAAAACAAAAACAACAATAATGACAAAAAACTCTTCTGGTCCATGCTCCCAGTGATTTGCCCTTACCTCTTAATAAGTCAGCTACAAGCTGTCATATTCAAATCACCTTTCAAAAGCCCTGACTAGGAGTACTTGAGGCTCTGAAGGGACCTCAATCTATAAACCATAGCACTGATTAAAGATTAAAGATTTCATCATGGTTTGAAAGAAAAGGTCAGTGGAAAACTTCAAACTAGTTTGTGCATTGACTCTTATTATACCTTAGGAATATAATTATAATAGCTACTATTTATTGGGCAGTCAATATGTACCAAATGTTATTCTAAAGATTGCATGCATTTTAGTTCATTTACTTAGCATAACAACTCTGTGAGTTAGGTTTTATAATTATCCTCTCTTTATAGGTAAAAATACTGAAGCATAGAGAGGTTATAAAATATACAGATGGTACAGTTGTAATTCCAACCAGGTACACTGACTTCTGAGAACATGGGAATAGCCATTGTTATTCCAGTATTTAAACAGAAGATTTTATGGTGTCTGGGATCTGGTCATAGGACAGCCACCCAGATGGATCTGAGCCTTGTTAATATTGTAACTCCTTAAGGTCGGTTAACTTCTTTTGGATGGAAGTCTGTATGTCATCTGTATTCAACCTGATAGTGTCTTGCTCAGCTGTCTTCTTTTTCCTAGAGAATCCTAGCTATGTGTTTGAAGATTACATGCTAAACTGTTCCTGAAAGAAAGAGTGTTGGTTTTGCATGGCCTGGAAAGTAAATGAACAGAGCCAGTAACCAGCATCAGTCAAGTCAGCCTTACTAATTACAGACGAACTACATTTCAGGGTGACTGACAGAATCACCTAGGATTAATGCCGATGAATGAGGGCATGAATAGATCCTGGAGACATGTATGTGTCTACTATGTGTTAGTTATTATGCTAGGTAGAGGGCTAGGCAGATAATTGAAACATAGTCCCTGAAATACAGGAGCTAAGAGTTCAATGGGGGAGACAGCTACAGAAGTAAGGAAGGAAAGAAAGCACAAGGACTTGAGTGCTGCAGTAGAGATTTGGATAAAACCTCACAGAAGTACAGATCCTATAGGTTATCTTTTCCTGAGGAAGTCTGAGAAGTGCAGCTGACCTGACCTCTCTGCTGGCTGACAGTGTATCAGTGACAATCAGGTGGGAGGACAGACTTACCAGGTGGAGAAGAGGATGATATATTTCTTGAGGGTGTCCTTGAACCATGTTCCAGAACTACGCAAGATCATTGTTAAAGAAGCACTCAAAACTTTGGAATCTGCATCCTTGTGGGTGGAGCCCAAGAAGCTCCATTTTGAAGGAGACTAGAATTTGAAAATGACAATATGCTGTGCTGTATGAAAGCCAGTGTTTTGACAGTGACTATCCTGTTCAGATTTGAGGTGGAAAAGAAAGAATGCTTGGAAATGAGAGCATGGAGGTAGAAAATGGCATTTAATGATACTTTAAAGATATGTTGGGATACATTTTTTTTGAATCTTTAAACAAATGAAGTCTTTAAATATGATTGTGCAAGCCATGGGGATTCAGTCAAGCTATTACAGCCGGATTGTGACATGATTAAATTCTTATTTTGAAATGGGCAATGGGGAAAAAGTCAGGGAAAACAACTGGGCTCTTGAGGAATCCCAAAGCAGAAACAATAGGGTGGTCAACTGAAGCATATGTGTTGGTATACCTTTCCTTCCTTCCTTTCTTCCTTCCTTCCTTCCTTCCTTCCTTCCTTCCTTCCTTCCTTCCTTCCTTCTTTCCTTCCTTCTTTCTTTCCTTCCTTCCTTCTTACAACAATCACACAAACGTTTTGCAGAAAACAGAACAGTTGAAATTTTCCCATGATTTACCTGCATGCTAGGTGACTTGAACACAGTCAAAGACTGACAAATATTTGCAGGATGACTAACTACTTAGCCAGTCTCACTATGTGCCAGCTCTCTGCCAAGTGTTTTACATAAACGATTTCACTTAATCCTCAAAACAACATGGTACGATACCTATTACCTTTTACTGGTGAGAAAAAATGAAGTCTTAGAGAAATTGAGCAGGTTGCCCAAGGTCACAAAGCTAATAGGTGCCGCAGTCGAGTTGCCAGAGTTTGTGCTTTTAGCCACAATACTACACTGCTTCCCCAGGGCGCTTCCCTGAGTCTCTTCTTACATGCATATTTTTACATATTTATGATCATCTATAAAGTTTTATATCTTATGACATAAAAAGCATCTTGCCATGTCATAAAATGTTTTCATAACTTAAATTTTATGGTTTCATAATCACTTCCTGAATGAGTAGACTAAAATTTTACTGATTATCTTAATTATTGGTATTTTGGTTTTTCCTAGATTTTCAGTAATATTAGTGATGTAGTAATAAACATTTTCATGTATATAGAATTTTTAGTTCCTGGAGTTAGTTATTTCCATGGATTAGAGTTCCAGAAACACAAACTACAAGTGGAAGGAGGGTCTCATTGTACTTTTTGAATTCTTGATTCATGTTGCTAAATCGTGCTTTGGAATATTTTTACCACTTCATAGTCACTAGGCATAATAAGCCACATGCAAAGTATGTGGGTGTCAATTTCAGTCCACCTTGACTCATATAAGGCATTACTTTCAAAATTGCTCTTATTTAAAGGGGTCAAAGTGATAAATTATTCCTATTTTTAATCTGCATTCTCTTGATTGGATATTTTCCCATATCCTTGCTGACTAATTATATTTCCACATTCATGAATGATCTACTTGTTCACTTTGACTATCTACCTTCTGAAGGATTTTATGAGTCATTTCCCAGGTAGACTACTCTGATTTGCCAAAGACATCAAGGGCAGAGGGATGAGAAAGAGAAGCAAATTAAGATTTGAGGAAATCTTCAGAACTGATTGCTAAAATGGTCAAATAACTTCTCAAGTTTAGAATCTAGCTAACTTCAACATCTGAGATGGTGATAAAATAACTACCCTTTCTCTGGTGCAAATTATTCCTCACCAGTTAAAGAATCGCTATACAGAAAAATTTAAGCAAACAATGCAGACATTCTTTTATAGAAAGATAGCACTGGTGAGCACATAGAGAAATCCTATTGAAGAACCTAAATTATAGAGCTCATTATGTTTCGAGGACAAAGTATCATTAGTGTCTCCCCAAAATGATCTAACAGTGGTCTATTGATTAGGTGGTGCCTGAATAAATATTGTTTATTCTGTTAGAAATCTACTTGTTTTAATATGTATTAGGAAAACTATATGATTTCACAGTCTGTGTAATCACAGACATGGTTACAAAGACTGGTGCAAGGTTTTTAAAAAGGCACGGATCAAAAAACCAATACTCATATAGGTGGTAGTACTTGGCTAGAACAAAAAGCACAAAGTTGCCAAGCCAGTGACTGAAGTTTCAAAACAGAGCTTTACACTGTCATCATCAAGACCCATGTTGTAAGTGTCTACTGAAGGCCAGGATCTACACTTATTAGCAAGGATAGGAAGATACAGTGATGTACTTCTTTTAAGAGTTCACAGTCAAAGCAAGAGACAAGGGCAATGGACTATGTACTGATGGAAAGTAGGATATTCCTAAAACCTGAGAAAGTTACAGGCAATAGCAGTGAGTTGGAATGATGCCTAAGGCAGGGGTTACACAGTAGTATGGTACTGATATCCTTCTGCTTATTTCTTTTCATGCTGTTCATGCTTGGTAAGGTGAAACTGGTAAGGTGAACCAACCTTCCTTCCTTCCTTCCTTTCTTCCTTCCTTCCTTCCTCCCTCTTTCCTTTCCTTATTCCCTCACCTCTAATTCCAGATTTGTTTTACATGCCACCAAATTGCCTACCCCGAAAACAAGGTACCCAGGATATCCAGGTGTGCGCCACAGGGCATCAGGGAGATAAATGATGTGTATGCACCTGGGACAACAGCCTATACTGGTAAATCAAGTCTTCTCTCACTCTGACTTCCTCTTTAAAATTCATCTTGGAGGAAGTTGTGTAACATTTATTTTCTACCTTGGCCTTCTAGCTCATTCAGCTTTGAGTAACAGCTGGTCACCTTGAGGACAGTGAACTCTACTAACTATGAGGAGAGGAAAAGAAAATATTTCTGGGTGAGGGATGTCCAGTTAGAATCAATAATGGAACCTTGGGATGGTTATAATGATCCTTAGAGGACCAGTGAGATGCACTGTTATCATCATCCCTGAACAGGTATAAGCACCTTCTGTGAACAAGCTGTTGAATGAAGTACTGTGAGAATAAAGGAGAGACACAAAAACATCTACCTTTGAGGACCATAGAGAGGCTGGCTAAAAATATAATGATGTGTATGAGAACAGTCATCCTAATGAAGAGAACACCTGATAAATTCACAGAAGATGTACAGAAGAAAGACCATTCCATACATAGGAGATGTGTGGAAAAGAGAGGCTTGAACTTTCCCATTCTAGTGACTGACTGACTAACTGAATCAAGCAACAAATGGATCTGGAGGTTTCAATAGGCACAGAAAGAAAACAAAGGCATATGGTTAGAAGTGGGTAGAGAGGAAGGGGAAAAATCAGGATGTGAAGAGTAGAAAGCACCCGTTTTTGGAGGGAGAGAAGAAAGTCTTGGGTACCTGAGTAGATGACGCTTTGGTGAACAATTCATTTAGGGAGCTAATGGATGAAAATCTTGGAGATGCATTTAATGGCCCATCTTACAGGTAGTGGGGAGCCAGTGACCTTTTGTAAGATTAGTGAGAGTGACATCCTATTTGTTCCTTGAGAATAGTATTGTGGCAGCTGTTCAGAGAAGGGGCTGGAGGAGGAAGAAACTAGAGATAGGAAAGCAGTTGGGCAACTATTGTAATAGCCAGGTAGGAGCTGAGGAGGTCCTGGTTAGAGCAGTGGTGATGAGAATGGCAGAGAGGCAAAAGATGCAAGAGGCACTTGGGAATCAGTATTGCTAAGGTCTGGTAGTTTTTTGGACATAGAAAATCAAAGGGAGAATCAGAAGATGAGCTTTTTGTGAAGGCTAGAGTGTGGAAGCCATTAACTGAGGTTGAATTGATGGTTTGGGGAGAATGTTGGGGAACCTTCCTCATCTATGCATGAGTTTAAACAAAACAGGATGTGTTTTCATGAAACTATTTATCTTTAACTGTGCCTTGAGAAACAGTGATGCTATTTCTGTTTGATTGCAGACATGGTTGCAATTTTTGGATATAAGAAGATATTATAGCAGCAAACAAAAAGATCGAATTCCTGCCATCATGGACCAGCATTCTAGTGGTAGAAATAGACCATGAGACATGCTGAAGGGTGGGCCAGCTGGAAGACAGGGAGTCCATGCTCTGTGCCCCTCCATTACATCCTGGAGGGTAGGCCAGCTGAAAGAGTGTAATATCTATGAGAAGCCTGAGACCCAGCAAAACATGTGACACACAGATGTGCACACAGTGCTGGAGGGCAAAGTAATCAGTGAGGCCAGTATGAAAGCATCTGAAGCAGCAGTGAAGAGATAGCAACTGGACTCTGGAGAACTCCACCAACAGACAACCAGTCCCAGCCTCCACATTGAGAGACCAATATCAGCTCCATACCATGCACATCTCTGGGATAAAGCACATTGTCACAGAACTGTAAACACCAGAAGAAACTGAACATAGACACCCCCACAAGCCCTCCAGTCACCATTGGGGACTTGTAACCAGCATTGGCCAGGAGAACCAGCCAGTCAAGCTCCTGTGCACCTGCTGCCATTGGGGGAGCCTCAGTGTAGCCAGATTGGAGAATCCCACTCCACATCCCACTGCCTCCTAGGAGAGAACTTAGGTTAGGAGAAACCCAGGTGCCTGATGCATTCTCCTACACTGCAGACTGGCAGCCATTGCAGGAAGCACCTGTGACCCCACATCTGGCTCATCTGGAGGAACCCAGGAAAATGTCAAAACAAAGGAGTAAACAACAATCTCAGACCTCCAGCGCACACAGAATGAGTCTAGGAGATATAGAAACGGAAGAAATTGGAAGTTGTACACCTGAAATTTCTGAAAGGATAGCAACTGAAATAAAGAAACAACTTCATGAGGCTGGAAAAGTAATCAGATCAGAAATCATATCTCTGGGAAAAGAACACATGGCAAATATAAAGAATAATCCTGGAAATATCTAAAGAAGACATAGAGAAAAAAAGGAGCATAGGAAAATGATGGAGACCTTGAATGAACAATACAGGAAAGATCTACAATGCATGAAACAAATTCAAAGAGGTATCCAGGAAATTAAAAACTCCATTGAAAAGTGGCAAAACTGCTTGAAAGAAACTGAAGATAGACTTTCAGACCTTGAACACAGGATCGCAGCTAGCAATCATGAAAGAACCAGGAAGTAACAAATCAATGGGTGCAAGATGATGCAAAGAAAAATAATTTAAGAGTGATAGGTGTCAGCAAAAAAGCAAGGGTCAATACAATTGATATAAAGAGAGTATTTACAGAAGTAATAGCAGAGAACTTCCCAAACATGGGAAAAAGATCTGACATACAGATAAGTGAGGCATATAGGAATCCAACTAGCCATAACCAAAATAAATCTACACCCAGACATATAATAATCAAGATCCCAGAAATTCAGCACAAGAACAGAATATTAAAGGCTGTTAGAGAAATGAAACAGATCACCTATAAAGGAAAATCTATCAAAATCATGACAGACTTCTCAACACAATCCATCAACTCAAGAAGAGCTTGGAATGAAGTGTTTCAAATGCTGAAAGAAAACAACTTTCAAGCCAGATTGATGTGCCCTGCAAAACTATCTTTCAAAATTAATGGGGAAATAGGATACTTCCATGACAAAGAACAATTGAAAGAATTCATGACCACCAAACTGACCCTATAAAGCATGCTGAAGGATATTCTAGAGAGTGATAAAAATAATCATGTTTCCAGGAATAGTAGCAGAGGGAGATCACCAAGCAGAGCAGGCAATTGAATGGAGGTGAAAGGTGGGGGACCAACAGCAGGAGGATATCATGGCAGAGATGAACCAGTGCATGTCAGTCCTATGAAGCAGCTCTGAGTAGGATTTAAAATTAACCAGATGGCCTGGAATGTTTACTTGTGAGTCTTTCCAAGGCCTAGTGAATTTCTCAAGTCTCTTGAGGCTATTAATGTAGATGGCCTCAAGTCACCAATAAAAAACACATGCAGAGTGGATCAGGACACAGAATCCATCAATATGCCAAATACAAGAAACACATTTGCCTTGAAAGAAAATTCATGAACTGCAGGTCAAAGGAGGTAAGACAATGCTCTATGCAATGGCGACCCAGAAAAAAACAGGGGTATGTTGCCCATCAATATAGAATGTATAAGAAAGATACGGTATTTTTATACAATTGAAAATTACTCAACTATAAAGAAGGATAGTCTATAGGCTCTTGTAGGTAAATGGGTGCAACTTGAGATCATGCTTATGGGTGAAATGCTTTGGACTCACATGGGTGAACATCATGTTGTCTCTCTAGTATAAAAAACTAAAGGAGTTAGTGGGATCCACAATAGGTATTGTGAAAGTGAAAGGGGAGAAAACATCTAAAAAGGGAAGGTGGTAATCACTGTTAATTTCCCATTAACTTGTTTTGAAGTGCTGTATCATTTTCATTGTTTTGTTTGGTTTGGTTTTATTCTGTTTTGCTTTGTTTGATTCTATTATCCCTAATGGTTTGGGCAGTTATTTTGAAGACAGCAAGATATATTATAATAGTCATTGTTGATTTCCTATTATCTTGTTTTAAAGTCCTGTATCACTTTCATTGTTTTGTTTTGATTGGCTTTATTCTGATTCATTCTGTTTGGTTTTATTTTCTTTAAAATAAAATAAAAAAATAGGCCATGAGTAAGATAAATAGGTAAAAGATAATTTGAACGGTGGAAAGTGCTAGAGAGAAATAAAGCAAGGAAGGAGGTTATGAATTGTTGGGTGAGGAAACTGATGTTTAAAATAGAACAGTTAGGATAATTTCTCTTTTAAAATGACATTGAAGCCTTAAAAGGAAGGAAGGGGTGAATCCTGGGTAAATCCAAGGAAGTGGGAGGAGTATATGCAGAATCCCCGATCTGGACACATGCCTGGAATGTCTGAATGGTAGTAAGGAGGCCAGCAAGGATGGAGCAGAATGCGGAAGAGTGAAGAGACAGGAAAGTAATGGAAGACCTTATCTGATGGATGGTCCTTTGTTGGTAACTATATTCTAGCAAGGATCTTCTGAAGACAACATCTGAATCCTACAGGATGGCCTAAAACTGGGAATTTAGGAGCTGTATTTGGTCATCTTTTATTTTTGGGTGAAGCTTGCTCTGTAAGGGATGGAGTGAATGTCTGGACACAGGAAGGAAGAGAGAAAATTCTAGTCCCCAAACACCAAAGCTCTTGTTTCACAGTGATGGAGCTTTCTCTCCTCCCCTTTGTACTGTTGTAGCTGGCAGGAGGCCTGGGTCTTCCTAGGAGCCTTCCCAAGGTTGATTCACATTGAAATTACTCAACATGTGTGTATATATATATATATATATATATATATATATATATATATATTTGTTTTTAAAAATTAAAAAAGATTTATGTTTAAATTGTAAATTACATGTAGTTTGTAGTTTCCTCTTCTTTTTTTTTGTATTTTTCTTAATACCAAACTGTGAGTTGGGACTGCATGGGAGAAAATCATGCAGTCTAAAGTTTCTCTAATTCTATACTTAAATTCTGTCTCCATGGCAGCACGACAGCCTACTGACCATGTGGAAGTGTCACAGGTTTTGAAGAATAGCTTTAGAGATATAATTCCTCACTTATCTCAAAGCTGCATTTGCTTAATGAAGAGGTTTATTATATCTCCTCCACAGTTATTTACCATCAAACTGGGGAGGGGATATTTTCCTTTATTTCTCTGAATTGGGCAACTCACTGCTTTCTTTCTGGCTGGGAGCCTAAACCCTTGCAAGGGCAGAGAAAACACAGGAAGGGGGAGGGCTGTAATGGGACCGAAGGCCTTGCCCATGGTGGAGTCATATGAACTTGTAGATCAAAAGAGCAGTCCTAGCTTTAGAAGACTGTGGCACTATTCATGAACCCGGTGACTGCCCAAGAAGGAATACAACCACTTGTTGTCACCAAAAGATAAAAAGCTGCAGCTGGCTCCCCATTCCCCACCCCCAGTTCAATTTGGATCCTCCCTATAAGGAAGGTGCAGGCTGTGACTCCACTCGGTGTCTACTTACTGATAAATGACAGACCCATAAAATTGAATGTGAAGTTGCCAAAGAAACACACTAGTAGTTTCCCTTCTGAAAAGACACTCATACCCACCATTCTCTTAATTTCATATCTTTTGCTTGGTATTGAAGTATCCTTGCTGTATTCCTTAATTCAAATAAATTCATTAGTCCTGAGACAAATAGATTCCACAGTCTTTAATCTGACAATTTCCAATGTGTTTGATGCCTGGAATCCTAATTTTGCATGATATCATTAGATATTATGAATATTGAGAAATGCTACATCTATACAATATTGAACAGATTTTATTTACTGCAAGACTCCCCAGAACTTTTAAAATTCGTAAATGACAAAAAGGAGCTATCACACCCATGACCCAAACTTGAGTCACACAAACCATTTTCATGTGAAGCTTAGGGAGATTATGTGATGTGCCCAATGTCTGATCTAGAGCCAGAGGTCAGATGACTTAGCCCCTCCAAGCTCTTTTCATTTACCTGAAGAAATACTGAACATAAAACAATTTAAAAACAGAGATATTCATGATCCTTTACGGCAAAAGAAAAAGTAAATGCCAGATTCAAAATGTCAGGAGGTTAGTTCTGAGCCAGCCCCAGGAACAAGGATAGAGTGTAGGGAAAAAATAAGGAGTCAGGGTTTAAGGGGCAAGCAAAGCCATAAAAGATAAGGTATGAGTAGGAAATTCATTCATTCATTCATTTGACAAAATGTTGCTGAGTATCTGTTAAATATTAGGCATCATTCTAGACACTGAAAACAAGAAGTAAACAAAGGTCCATAGATAAAAAAGGCTGCTCTTGAGGTATACTCATGAAGCTCAGACTTACCAGCGCTTCTGATGTACACTCTTCATCCTTTCTCCCTTACATTCAATGAGATCTAGGTTCTGCAAAGCGTGAGGGCCTGCTTGGAGGTCTAACTCTTGGGCTTTGATTTTTCCTACTTACCAGATTCAAAAGACAAGCAAACTAATGGTTTGAACCAGAGTTTTGATGCTTTGATTATTACTATATGGGAAAATCACAAAAAAGTTGGATGGTCTTGCCAGGCTCAGCCAAAGTGAACCCCACTGGACATAGAGTATATACTTCCTTGATGCCTGAAAAAGCACAGAGACCAGGAAAGAACACCTAAAGAAGAATCTTTACTGCTTTCTCCCATATTTCAGTAAGTCTGCAAGGCAAGGAGATGGCATGACCTCTTAGTAGTTTGTAAGACCCTCCAATAAGAAAGACCATCTCAGGTTTCAAACCAGAACTCATAAGAAGGTCACTGATTCGAAGCCCTGGGAGTAGTACATTTCCTAAGGGAGAAGAGGTACTCCAAGTTCAAACAGGGTGATCCATCATGATCACCTTCAGGTTTGGAATATAGTAATGCTTCCAGACGATAAATTTGGCTTGGTGGTAAGGAGCTCCTTTTCTTGAAGGACATTTTATTCAAATTGGGGTATTTTCTTCAACTAGGAGAATTCTTTAAAATTAGAAATGCCGTAAGGCAGAAATATGTGGTTTTAGAGTTTTCTTGGTATACAAAGGCATGAATAGTGATATTTGAACATTTATTTCCCCTATCAATGGGAAGTGAGGGATGGACCTTTGTGAGAGAGAGTGTTTTAGACTCTCTGAGGTTTCTTTGGCCACTGGGAAGAGTCAGTCATTCCAAGGGTTGTAAAACCAACTATCTGCAGAAGCCAGTTAGATAATGTAAATGCAGCAGGTAGCCTGGGTGTGATAGAATAGGAAAAGGTGAAGACTGTGTCAAACTAGGGAGCAGGTGCCTTGCTTTAATTGTTGACAACCAAATTAAAAGTTAAAACAACTCTTCGTGCCAGGAGTTTAGCTCAGTGGCTCGAGTGCTTGCCTGGTAAGTGCGAGGTTGTGAGTTCGATCCCCAGTACAAAAAAAAACAGCTCATAGGGACACCATATGACAAAACCAAATACATCCACAGGCTGGAGGCTACTTATGGGGCAACACTATGCAGCCCCTTCTGCTAGGTCACTGTGAATTCTGTACACAAAGGAAGTATGTCTTTTCAGTTCTTCTTGGTGAAAGCCAAGTAGTTGGAAGCAGGTTGGAGAATGGGTCATAAAGGCAATAGCAGAGTGGCCCACAACAAACTGGAGGGAAGTCCTTAGGGCACAGTGGAAGAGGTCAGAGTCTATGCTGGGGGCTAGAAGCTGCCAAGTGCAAGGGTTTGTGGTTAGGAGAGGCCAGGCAGCAACAGGTGCTGGTGGCCAGGGCCTCTGGTGTTGGAGTTGCATTTAAAGGGCTGTGTGAGAACCTGCCTGATTAGACCTTAGGGCTCTTCATGCTATGGTGTTTAGGACTCTGATGCCAGAGTAAGTTCTCTCCTCAAATTCTGTAGTTTCTTTCCCTAGAAATACCCACTCTTTTTTAGGCCCAATAACCAAAATAGGAACTGAGGACTTTTTCTCTAGAATTTATTTATATTAAAAGTATTTCAAACCATAGTTAATATATTATATTTGACATACTGATGAGTCTTTACCCTTTGAATAAAAGAACAAAATGAAACAACGAAAATACAAACTTTGGTATAAAAAATCTAAAATACAAACTTTGGTATAGTAAAAGCCATTGAATTGTATAAAACTGACTTCTAGTCTAAAATGTGAATTTTAATTATAATAATGCATTAGTATTGGCTTATCAATTTAATAATTATGCTACACAAATGCCAGAACTAATAAGAGGGGGCACAGTATATGGGAATTCTCTATTCTATCTTCTCAATTTTCCACATATTTAAAATTGTTCTAAAAGCATTATATTACTTAAAAAATGAAGGAAAATAAACTTGATTGCTGTATTAATAAAAATACTTTATTAACTTCATTTCAATGAATCATAATCAGTCTTAAAAGACATGGTATAATATGGTATCAGCTTCCTTAGTTTTACCATTTATCCAATAGTGATGCTGACAGCAACTTATTTTTCTTGCATCTTTTGAAGCTGGTTCAATAATTGTTTATTTTGCCTAATTGTTTCAAATATCTCTTCCTGAGACTCTGAGTACTTAGCTTGAATACCAAGAGAGAGAATCTAATCTGAAGGTGATTCATGGTGTATAAAATTGTTATTTTCCAAAATTTGCCTTCCCACCGGGTATACTCAGCAGAGAATGGATTTACACTTTTAAAATAAGACTGAAATCTTGACATACACAGGACAAAAAGAATCATTAGCATATCTCATTGTTTCTTATTCATTGATGTTTCCTTGCCTATTGGAAAGTTCTAGTTAAACTGCAATTTAAGGACACAGTGCTTATTAAAAAGATCATTGCATGATAAGGAATAGCACTTTGACAAGGATTAATATTCCTTTGTATTATTTTATTCATAGTTTCCCTGTAATTGAGTCCAGTGTAAAACAGCAGGCCCTGTGTAGGCTTAACTCTCAAAGTTCTGTAATTTAGAAAGTTTTATATGTAACTCATCTACTTAGATATAGATCTAAACGGGAGGTAAAACCACCGCTGGTGATGTCTTTTGGCAATTCTGTTAGCTTGAAATGAAAGTGAAAACCTCGGATTATTTGTGATTCTTGCACACTGCCTGAAAATTACACAGCTTCTTCTTTTAGAAAGAGTATCGTGTAAAATAGTGGAAGTGGTTTACTTAAAACTAGAGTCAGTGTTTCAAATTAGAATCTTCAAATTTTAAACTATTTTTGAAATCAGGAACTGTCTGAAAGACTTTTAATCTTTTTTTAATGGGCAGGCATAAGTCTTAGATATTTTAGGTTTCATGTAATACTATTTGCAATGCACTTTAGCTAAATCATCAAACCATTATTGTAAACTATTTTTGCCATATAAGTAGAAAAATATTTTTACAAGAACGACTTTCTTCAAAATCTGGAAAAACATCAGATTTGTCATTCATAGAGTTGATGAACATACTCTTAGAATCAATTTCACCAAATGCTTTGATAAAATTAGTCATCAATTTCTAGAATAAAAGTCTTAGATTGGTAGAATTTCCTGTATCTAAAGTTAATGTTAATATTATCAGCTGATAAGCTAATCATTTTATCAACAGTATACTGTGCTCAGAGCAAGGAAAGTATAATCATTGAATTGGTCACTTGTCACACCTGGCAGGACATCAAGTTCAAGAACTTAGCTCCAGGAATTTTATTAAAATATCTTATTAATACAGGAACAACTTTTTGATTTTTTTGTGGTGAACCGAAGATGCCATATTACTTGATACAGCAAGGTTTTACCCAATTTTTGTTAAGTATTTTGAAGTCTTGGAACAGGTTTCAGGAAAAAGTTTTGTTTTCTTTTTTACTTGTACCTTCAGTTTGTGGTGATGGAAATTTAAGTTCAAATGCCATACAACTCAGATCCGTGGAACACGAAAGATCTGAAGCCATGATTGTGTTCTGTGGTGTTGTATGGAATTACCGCTTCTCTTCTGAGTACCTTTTATGAACTGTGAGCTATTTCATCACTGAATCATGGAAGCTCTAGATTTGACAGATAATGGCCGCTTCCTTCAAATGAAAATGCAAAAAGACAGTAGATATAGTCTCAGCATTTATCTCACGCAGTATCACACAAGAAGCAAGATGCTACATGTGGATTGGCTCTTTATTTTAATACAAGTGTTTCTTTTACAAATTTCTCTCCTTTCTTTCTTTCTTTCTTTCTTTCTTTCTTTCTTTCTTTCTTTCTTTCTTTCCCGTTTCAGTCTTTGAAATCATTTTTTCACTAAAATAAAAGTTTCATTTTAAGCATACTTCACATATTTCTGAACTATAGGCAAGGGCAGAATTAGCCGCAGAAATTTCCTGTGAAATGATAATTATCATCTCATATCACAGGAATCATCTTTGCCTGATGATCACGTCACATGCGTAAATATAGTCATCTGTCACTTAACAATGGGGATATGTTCTAGGAAATGCTTCACTAGTGACCTTACTATCACACAAACATCATAGAGTACACGCAAAATAAGATGGTTATGACATCACTTAGTGATACAATCTTATGGGCCACTGTGGTTTATGTAGCCCTTCACTGATCAGAAAGTCCTCATGCGGTGCACTACTGATGTATGCAGCTTCAGACTTGAACACCATGGGCAAACATCCACTTCTGTGTTCACAGAGGCCTAGCTTCTCCCTTTCTCTTTCTTCCTCAGTATTCTAATATGTCTTTTTCCCCCCTTAAAAGCTCTAGTCCCTTGCTTCTCTGCACCATCCCAACCCCTGGGTACCCACAGACCCAATATTAAACACTTAGAACATTTTATACAAATATTTACAAATCAAAGTAATAAGTTTATTCAGCTTGGGATGCCTTTTTTTTTTTCTTTTAGCTCTGCATCTTAGATTTCTCAATCCTTTAGAATGAACATTACCAATTTGATCCACCCAGTCATTATTTTCTAAGATATTAGAAGATTTATGAAATGTCTATATTTATGCAAGAAGTGAATAAAATATTTGAAATAAAAGTTTCCTGTCAAAAATCAACTTGTTTGTTTTGTTTGGTTGTGTGTTTTTTTTTTTCAAAATAAAATTAAAAAAAAGAAAAAAAAATCAACTTCTTCCCAAGGTGTGTATCCTGGTTCACTTAGTCTTGCCTCTCTTTTCTTCCAATCACTCTAGGCCATTATGGTGTCTTATCCTCTTCATTGCATTTATTATTATCATCATACAAATGTTTCTCACATATTTATGTGTTATGTATTACAAACATCTGTTCATATCTAGAGAGGCCTGGTTCCAAGATCCTCAGCAGATTCTGAAATCCTTGGACGCTCATACAAAATGGTGTAATTTTTGTATGTAAAGGATATGTATCCTCCTGGATACTTTAAATAACCTGCAGATTATTTATAATACTTAATACAATATAAGTGCTGTTTGAGTAGTGGTTATACTGTATTGTTTAGGGAAGAATAGCAAGAAAGACGTCTGTACCTGTTCAGCATAGATGCAGTCTTTTTTCTAAGCATTGTCAACCTGCAATTGGTTGATGTAGAGCTCATGAATATGGAGAGCCAAATGTATATAATTAAATAGTATGATTCTCTTGACTTTAAAAACAAGGACTTATCTCCTTTCTACTGTTCCTAGTGCCTGGAACATGCCCTATACAGGATAGATCGGCAGAGAGAAATAAACCTGTGTCAGTCAACTTTCTATTACTGCAACAAATATCTGAGATAAATAGAAAAGGGTCATTTTTGCTCTCTTCTGGAGATTTCAATCAATAGTCAGTTGACTGCTTTGCTTTTGATCCTGTGGCAAGGTAAGTACATCATGGTAGGATAGCAAGGGAGGAAACTGCTCACATAGTGACTGCCAGAAAGCAGAAGAGAGGAAGAGACCAGGGTCCCACAATCCCTTTTGTTCTAACTCTCCAATGGCCTAACTTCCTTCCAATAGATCCTACTTCCTGAATGTTCCACCAGCTCCCAGTAGCATCCGTAGACTGGGATCCTTGGGGGCAAATAATCCAAGCCATAGCAAAACCTGACAGCCTGTGATGGTCAGTCTCCATTTCCAAAATCAGGCTACCATGAAGGACTGTTGATTGTGAAATACTAATCTCTCTTAGGGTTCCACCACCTTCAAGTGCTACCCCTTTTCAGAATTTGGAAGTGCTGCCAGCTGACACACATAGCACTATAGAATGCTTTCACAGGTAAATAATTCATTTTATTTTCACACTACAAATGATTGAAAGAAGCCTCCCTTAGGTGATATAAGGCAAATAGGTCAAGAGACCAAGCAGAGGCCTCATCATAAAAGAGAAATGAATAATTTTCAAGGATATACATTGGAATGTTGCACAAACATGACTACAAAAGGTGACATTTGAAAAACTAATAAATGGTGAATTCTTTCTGAGAAGTATGTTAAGTTTTGAATTATGTTATAAAGGCATGAATTTCTGATTTCACATACTCTGTTTCAAGAAGTATTTTAATAGCTGCTACATCCTGGTCTATTGGGGATATCTGGCTCTGGAAATCTAAAAAGCTGAGTACTGTATGTGAGTATTATCTGGAACCACAGCATCATTGAATGTTAGGAAAGTGCCTCATAATCAACCCACTCATTTTTACTAACAAATCATGAGGATCAAAGAGTAAAGAGATTGTCTAGAGTGATTGTGCTGGGTAATCTTCACTTGCTCCTTAAGATTTAGTATCCTTCCTTTTCCACTTGGCTCTGTGAATGATGTGGACTGTCTGTCAGTTTCTGAGTGGGAGGCCAAGCAACAAGTCAGAAGATGAGACCAAGGTAAGGCCGGGTTATTTATTCCTTTTACAATCTCTTTACTGGGGCACCATGTAGTAGGGGCTGCATTTTTCCAGCCAAGATGACTCTTGTCTTTTACTATCTCCAATCCTAGTCACCATCTCTTCCCCTTTTCCCTTCAGACCTATGAGTGATCTGACATCTAGTTGTTTCTGTTTCCACAGGACATCAAAGAACTTTGCTGGCTCTCCTTAAACCTGCTCCTGCCTTGGTTTCAAAGTCACTTTTACAATGATAGCCTCTCTTAATATGCCATCTGTCTCTTACCTAATCATACAGATCTGAATCCAAGTCTTCTGACTCTTGTCCAATACTTTCTTTTATATTCTCCCATTCACAAGCTGATTCAGGAATACAAATGACTGTGAATAAGTTTTAGAGTATTTAAAAGCATGGTGTCGGTAGCTAGTAATACTATATTACCTGAAATTTGCTAAGAGAGTAGACCTTAAGTATTCTCATTGCACACACACATGCATACACACACACACACATACACACACACACACACACACACATACATACATACACAAACATACACAGAGACACATACTATCTGTGTGGGAGTGATGGATATGGTAATTTGCTTGTCATTTCACAAAAATGTATCAAAACATCATGTTGTATATCTTAAATTCATGTAATTTTGTCACAATTATGACATGGTGAAACTGGAAAAAAGAGAACTATATTTGAAAAAAAGGAAAGACATATATATGACCATAAATGCTCTGATTATATTGAAATATTTTTAGATACTTTGATGAAGAAGTATTGAAACAGATTCTAAAACTGTGAGTAATGAGCCACAGAGAGGGGAAAGGCTGACACTAGGGAAGTTTTGCAGGAAACCTTGCAAAGGTGAAATTTGACTGGAGCAAAAGTAGAATTATCTAGAGAGGCAGGAGGGCAATGTGGTTCCACTGTGGTTAGAGGAACTGCGGTTGCAGCTCTCAGTCCTGTAGCAGCTGAAGTCAGCTTACCCCAAGTCAGATTTTATGATATATATTTTTCACCCTGCACAGCCCCTAAACATAAAACTTGATTAGTACTCAACTACAGCAGCATCCCATCTCTCCAACACTGAATGGGAACACAGGTTATACTGGACTTAATGAGAGGGGGGTTTGTGAGCCTCTGGTATGGGGTTTTGATTGAAATGTTTCTAGGGGTAAATCAGACCCAGCAGAGTTTTCAACCCATATCCTAACTCCACTGGAATACTGTCTTTACAGGCATTTCATCCTCATTCATTTCCAATTGGTTCTTCTCCATGAAAATGGAAAAACAACAAAGCCAGGAGATAGAATGTAGAGGGAAATTCTCTGCATAGGGTTATGCCTCAGAACTAAAAATAATTTTCTTTTAGTTTCAACTCTGTCATTAACTTTGTGGGACTTTGTTGACATCTCTGGGACTAAGGTTTCTCTGAGTTAAATGAAGACCTGGGTGAGAATGACACTTTAAGTCACTTCTGCTTCTCAGATCCTATGATTCTCTTAAAATCTGCACTAAATGACAGCATCATCCATCCTGAGCTATCTGCCTATGTGATGACGAAGGGCACACTTTCAAGACCCTCTCTTCTGGCCCTTCAAATCTGTTTTGCAAATAAAACATAGAGTTCCTAGTATCTCCAGATCCCTTGAATCTCTGCAAATAGTGTCAGGTTTAAAGATCCCAGGTTCCCAGCTTACTCTCTGGCCATTGACCCTGGAGCAATACCATAGGAAATGAAAACCTGGAGGAAGAAGGATTCACTGCTTGGGTACTGTTGGGAGGGCCAAGAAATCATTTTGAGTTTTGCTGGATTATCCTAATGGCTTTTCCATTCTATTTGACTTCACCTATCAACCTGTGAAAAAACTCAGTCCAGTGCTTTTTCTTTTTGTCTACCCAAGATTGAATAATCACTTTGACCAATTTCTCCCCTTATTAACCTTGTTTTGATGCTCTGTGGCCTCAGCCTATGGAAAACTGCTTTACATCTAACATTCTCTTTTTGCATAAATCACGTAAATCAAGTGGCTTTTAATTTCTTTTCTGCTTGGCAAACTGCCTACTAACTTTAACGCACAACTCAAATAGCATCTCCTCTGGAAAGCACTTGTCCATTCTTCCTTGGGAAGAATTCTGTGTTCTCTGGGGTTCTCAGGCTCTGTGAAGCCCTCTCTTTCCTGGCATTTGTTACTTTTAGTAGTTACTCCTTTCTGCTAGAGGTGGGGGAGCCCTCGGAGGCCAGAGATTCAGTTTCAGATATCTCTGCATAGCTACTGAGGGAGGACTCTTCAAGAAGAAAGGGAGGAATGGCCTGTGGAGGGAAGGATGGATGAAGGAATTTTGTTTTCCAAATGCTTACAATAATCTCTCCTTATATATATTCTGAGGGTGAATGACATGATTCATAGAAAATGCATGAGCATTTTTGAAAACAAGTAAGAAGAAAGCAACTGTGGCAAAATACTACTGAGTGGTTTGTTTTCTGCCCCTCTCTCCCCCCGCCGTGCTTGACTCCTTTTTGGTTTGATGTTTGGTTTTGAGTTGTTCACTAGGGAAAGCAGAGATTGGGGATGGGGGAGGTTGCGATGAAATTTCCTTTACCAGCTATCTAAGAGAGATGGGTTATTTTGTTCTGAGAGAACCGTTCTCTACATTTTTCCAGAGATAAAGGTGCAAAAGAATTGCTGCATTCTGAATTACTTCTTCCCAAGGATAGGAGTTTTCTAAAATCTCAGCCTTGTCCTGAGGGGAGCAATCTAGTCTGATAAATAGATGCCGTGAGATTAACCAGGAAGTGTTACATCTAGGAAAATTAGGTTAGTATCACTACCGGAAGTTTGTTCCCCAACTAGCCTGGTAGTCAACAAATGTCTTAGATATTAAAAAAAATAGTTACTGACTTAGGTAATCTTTCAGGATCTCAAAAGTCGATAACAGTTCTGTTTCTCTTCTTGGTGGCTAAGGCCACACCCAGACTACCCATCCAATTGCTGCTATTTGGAAAATGATGTCAACTCACACTTTTAAAAATAATAGCAACCTACTTGGCTAAACTTTTCACTAGCATATCTGAAGTGGTTAGTGGCTTTGGTGTTGATAATTTGAGGGTAGCGCAAAATGTGCGAGGTGCATTTGCACTGTCTTCCCACCAGGGGACGGCTTACCATGATGTCTCACAGGATCTTGGAGTTGCAGTCTTGGGGCTTCCAGATCTTGAAATTATCTATCTCAATCTAGACTTCAACACTGGATACAAATAAAACCCTAAAACATGCTATTGTGCTTATAATGATTACTTGGAAAACCTGACCTTACTCACTGTAACCAAGTCCTAAAAAATATAAAAATATAGCTCATACAAGATGTGATTCATTCATTTGGAAAAATATTAAACAGTATTGTGTTCTGAGCCTTGCCACAGGTGCTTGCAGTATACCAGCGAAAAAACCAAAGATCTGTGTCTTTGTGGGGCTAAAATTCTATGTGGAGAGAGGGCAGGCAATAAACAACACATGAAGTGAATTACCCAGTATTCTAGAGGATAGTTAGTGCCGTGAGTCAAAAGAAAGGTGAAATCTGGGCAGGGGAGTTGGGTATAAAACTGGTGGGGGATAGGAAGGTGGTAATTGGTGCTCAGAATGGGCCACATGGAGATTCTCTAAGCAAAGACTCAAAGGAGGTTAGGAAGTTAGCCAACCAGATATCTGAGAGAAGGGCCTTCTAGAAAGAGGGAACACCAAGTACCAAGATACTAAGGTAGGAAAGTGTCAGACTTGTTTAAGGAGGAACAAGGAGGCCAATGGGACTGAAGTCGAGTGTGCCCAGTAGAAGATAGAGGAAGCGGAAGATAGGAGGAAGAGTATCGGGATGCGGAGTGGCAGCCTTTACTCTGAGGGACTAGGGGCCTACTGCAGAAATTTGCACTAAGATGTGAGACTGTTTTGCTTGTTTTAAGGGTTTGCTTTGACCTCAGTGTTGAGAATAGACAACATTATACTCAATCTTAGGCTGCATGAGTAAGTTTGATCAGGCAAAACCTAATAACAGCCTATTTCTCTAAGAAGAACAGAAGCATTTGGAGTCTACTTCCAGGATTTCACTGTAGATATGCTGCCATGCAACTTGATTGAAATAAATACTGTGTCCATATTTTAACAGGTATCACCCATTTTCCAGATTCCATTAGAGGGGTTGTTCTTCATTCACAAATCACAATTCACATAAAAAAACTATCCTCTGTATGCAAAGCTCTAGAAATCACAGGATGTGAGTTGAAGATACAAATACAAGTGATATGTGGTTTCCTTTTTTTAAAATGAAAAAAGAATAAAAACAATGATACAGAATTTCAAAACATTGTCAGGTGTGAGGTTGTGAGTTTGATCCCTCTACCACAAAAAAAAAAAAAAGAAAAAAAAAGGAATTTCAAAACAATATAATAGATTAACAGTGGTTAATGTAAGGCATATTGTTATCTTCAAAGTAGTTGCTCAGATTACAACATTTTGGCATGAAAAAATGATCAAACAATGAAAGCACAAACCATTGTTTTTGATGAACTAACAGAGATTAGTAGTATAATTATCTATCATATATATGTATATATCTCCAGGGAAAATGGTGGTACCTAAGGACAGAAAAGTTAAGGTTCTTAACTCATTTTCTTTAAACCCAAAGAACCAAGTCAAATCAGAGGGTTCTACTTAGTGGTAAACACATTCAACAGATATAACTAGGGACTGAGAGAGCTAATAAGTTATGTGAGGATGGTATAACCCAATTTTTTTGTTCTTTTTGTTGTTGTTGTTTGTGTTTTTTGAGGCAGGGTTTTGCTATGCAGTGCAAGCTGGATTTGAACTCATTTCGTAGCCCTTGCTGGCCTTGAACTCTCAGCAATCCTCCTGCCTTGGCCTCCCTACTGTTGGGATTACAGGTATGCGCCACCACACTCAGATCTGGTATAATCCATTGTAACAAGAAAGAGAAACAGATGATCCATATACTTGCTGAGATTAGCATAACAAAATGCCACAGGTTTAAACCACAGAAATTTATTTTCCCATACTTCTGGAGGCTAGTAGTCCAAGATCAAGATATTGGCAGGTTTCTCTTGGGCCTCTCTCCTTGGCTTACAGATGGTCATCTTTCTGTATCCTCACGTGGTCTTTCTCTGTATGTATGTATCTCTGATGTCTGTCAGAATTTTTTCCTAAGGATATCAACAAACTAGATGAGGATGCCCCATAATGATCCTATTTCACTTAATTACTTTGATTTCTAAATAAAGTCACAGTCTAAGGTATTGTAGGCAAGAACTTCAGCATATGAATCCAGCCCATTATAGCTAAGATAGTCTCATTAAAGTGCAAAACTGGTATCTTAGAAGTTCATAGGCATTTTCACAAAGGAAGCTCATTTGCTTTAGAGCCAACTTTCAGTGCAAAAATGTGAGACTTAGGCCGGGCATGGTGGCACACTGCTGTAATCCCAGCACTCGGGAGGCTGAGGCAGGAAAATCATTGCAAATTCGAGACTACCCTGGGCTACAAAGTAAGCCCAAGGCCATCCTGAACAACAAAGTGAGACCCTGTCTCAAAGACAAAAAAAAAAAAAAAAAAAAAAGAAACTTATCAAAGACAACATAGCTCTGAGTTAGTTTTCCAAGAGAAAGAATGGCTTTGTGTACCTTTTCACTGAAACTCATTAGGAGCAAACTGTGGCCATGGAACTAATTTACATGGAGATTGAGCCAACCTTAATCTTAATGTGATGGTTTTCCTGACTCAGCAGACAAAACTGTGATTAAGGGCAAGTAGTTACTTATGTTGGTTTTCTTTTCTATTTATAAAATCATCATAGAAACCAGGCAGGAAAGGAAGACATTCCAGTCAGACACCCTTGTGGTTGCTAATGTGGAATTCTGATTTGGAGTTTGAATATGGTTTGACAGATATGGTCTTCAAGAGTGGGACATGTCTGTAGACTTCCCTGTACTCATTATTCACTCATTAAGCTGGACATATTCTCATGAATACTAGATAAATACTCTGTTGTTCTCAGACTTTAACTTACTTTGCAAATATCTCTTAAGTCATAGACTGTCTTTCATGGAGCTATTTAAGAATTATTACTAAATAACTCAGATTCAAAGTCAAAAGTAACAAAGATGCATGTTATCATGCCATATGGAGATGATAAGTTATGAGGTTGACTGGTGGTCCAAAGAATTCTCCACTCAGGAGTGTCATCTTGACAGTCCTGTTAGAGCACATGGTTTGGCCTTCAGAATTTTAGTTATAAGGGTACCTAATTCGTTATATTAAAACAACAGGATTTGCAATCACTGAATTCACCAGACCAATGTACACTGAAAAACAACTATCAAGAGAACTTAACACTTGTGTCTTAAAAATCCATTTGGTTTTTGTAACATCCATGGGAAACTATGTTCTAATCAAAGGTTGCTTGATGAGTCAGAGATCTAAACAAAAGGAGTTGCTTATATGATTCAAATATTTAAATGCAGGGATGAAAGATAGGCTTCATTTCATGAGGTCTCTTACTGATTGCCTGGAGTATTGAGAAGTATAAAGCCACATTTAGGCTTGGTGGGAAAACAATGCTTGATTAGTAATGTCTGCAGTGGACACAAGATCAGACAAAGGGACAAGTATGCTGTATTTTGAGCCAAGACTAATAGAAATGATTAGAGCAAGGTAGCCTTATGAATTCATACACTTGCACATGCACATGCACACATGCATGCACACACACATACTAATTAGGAA
>RJWT010007182.1:0-27985 GCA_004365215.1 Cuniculus paca | reverse complement strand
TTGCTATCATTTCCGAAGTTTCAGGTGTGTGGCTTGTATTTTCTTCTGTGTCTGTGTCTCTTTGGCTTGTTTGGGAAGGACTGGAAGTGCAGGATTGCATTTTGCTCTTTCATTTTGTCATTTTCTTGTATTCCACTGTGGGAGGTGAATCCAACGTGCACAGTTGAGGTGCCAAAGCTAGGTGATACTCACAGTGCACTCCTTCAGGTTCAGCCAAGACTACCACTGTGGCTGTTCTGTTGCTGGGTGGTGTCTAGGTGGAGCCCAGGGAGGATGCCAGGGAAGGTCCGAATTTCCCGTTCCAATGGTGAAGGGGTGCAGACTCCTACCTGTCTGTTGGCAAGGTCCCAAGCTACACAGTCAGGTGGAATTCGCTGTGCACGCCCCCAATGCAATCGAGGACCAGAGAAGCAGCTGCTGGGCCATTCTGTTTGAATGGGTGAGATGCCCGAATGGCCCGGCCCAATGGGGGACAGACACAAACCCCCACCGGGCTCCTGGCAAAGTCCCAAGCTGAATGGCTATGTGGAATTCGCTGGTCACACCCCCAACCCAAGCCGGGCCGCCGCTCTGGGTGAACGTCCAGGGCACAGGCAGGCAGGACACCAGGGACACCCCGAACGTCTGTGGCTCACAGGGGCTGGGCACAGGTTTCTATGCGTCTGGTTGCCCGATCCCAAGAGCAGCTGTTTTAAAATCATTCTCTGTTCCTTTTCAGGTGATCCTCTCACCCACACTCACAACATTTCCTAGTGCTTAGTCCAGGCCTGACCCTTGTGGACATTTGCTTTACTTTTGACCTACCCACCACTTGGGGATAGCAGTTGTCTCTGAGTACTCTCCTGATAAGTAGTCCTTGAGGTTCTGGAGAATAAAATCTTCTACTTCAGTACCGTAATAGGAGCAAAAATTGCCTTGGAAAGACAGTCTTTGAAATGTGTAAAATTTGAAAAAAGAAACAAACATCAAATCGATTTTATTTTCATGTGTGTACAAATTCTTTTAAAATGTAAAGATAATATATTAAAAAATAATTATCAAAATCCTTGAACTTGGTAATATATGATCCTATCACAGGTAAAATGGAAGGGCTTTGACAAAAATTTCAAAGGATTTTTTAAAATGTTATGTAATAAATATTTATAAATTTGCTTATTATTTATTTCAGTATTAGGATTTCAACCCATGGCCTCATGTATTCTCACAAACCCTCTACTGCTCAGCTACATCTCCCATCACTTGCCCCCCCCTTCCATTTTTTCTTGAAACAGCATCTCACTAAGTTGCCCAGGCTGGCCTTAAAGTTGATATCTTCTTGCCTCAGCCTTTCAAGTAACTAGGATTACAGGTATATACCACCATTATTGACTTATATATATTTTGATACTACAAAGCCAAATGCAAGAAAAACATTCTCCTAATCTCAGTTATTGACCAGGTTACTATATTTTGCTTTTATTTTACTCTAAGGAAAACTGCTTGACTGGACATGGCCCAATTTCTTTAGTTCTTGATGATGCGATACTATGGCAAATCACTTCATCTCTTTAACTTCAGTTTTGTCATTCATATTATAGGATTATTGTCATATAGATTAAATGATATACAGCCATTTCTCAATATCTATGGGGACTGGTTCCAGGTTCAAAGATTCCCATAGCAACTCACTGTGGACGCAAAAATCCATGGATACTCAAGTCTCTTGAATGAAATAGCCTAGAATTCACATATAACCTATGCATATCTTTCTGTATACTTTAAACCATCTCTAGATTACTTGTGATACTTAACACATTGTAAATACCATCTAAATAGTTACACTATATTGTTTAAGGCATAATGCTAAGGGGAAAGTCTGTATTTTCTATTTATTTATTTATTTATTTATTTATTTTTGTCTTTTTCAGACAAGGTTTTGCTGCTATGAAGTTCAAGCTGGCCTTGAACTCACTTTGTAGACTGGCCTCAAACTTGCAGTGATCCTCCTGCCTCAGCCTCCTGAGTGCTGGGATTATAGGCATGCACCACCATGCCCTGCTAAATGCGTGTTTTCAACCCACTTTTTTTCCCCAAATATTTTGTATCCTTGCATTGATTGAATCTTCAGAGGCATAATCTGTGGAACAGAACTCTGACTGTAAATTATATATGTGTAACGAAGAAAAATTTCATAACTGGTACTCTCATGAGTGGGAGACTAACATACAATTGCCTCTATACTAGAACATAAAGCTAGAGCTTGACTTTTTTCCTTATTCCTCCAAAGTAGATACCAACCTTAAATTCAAGTCTTGTGTTATAAGACATTCTTTTATTTTTAATTCTTTTCATTTTAAAGATAATAAAACAAAACAGAACAGAATAGAATGTAACAAAACAAATCAGAACAGAACAATGCAAGCGATGCAGAACTTCAAAACAAGACAACAGGAAATCAACAGCAGCTATCATATTGTCTCTTATTTTCTTCGAAATAGTTGCCCATACCTTCACACACAATAAATTTAAACAAAACAAACTTGTATACAACCAATGAAAACAAAATTAAAAGCATTACAGAACTACAAAACAAGACAATAGGAAATCAACAATGGCTACCATAATGTCTTTTGTTTTCTTCAAAATAGCAGTCCATACTGTCACACATATTGAAATCAAATCATAGAAAACAGACTAAAACATATCAAAACAAAAGAATGAAAGCATTATAGGACTTTAAAACAAAATAGGAAATGAACAATGGTTACTATAATGTCTTGTTTTCTTCAAAACAGTCATCCATACTATCACACATAGTAAAACCAAATAAAACACAACAGAATAAAACCAAAACAAAAGAATAAAAGCATTATAGGACTTCAAAACAAGATGATAGGAAATTAACAATGGCTACCATAATGTCTATTTTCTTAAAAATAGCTGTTCATACAATCCACACATAATAAAATCCCACAAAACAAAAGATAATAAAGCCAATTAAACAAGAGAATGAAAGCATTATAGAACTTCAAAACAAGATAATAGGAAGCCAACAATAGTGACTGTCATACATCATATTATCTTCAAAATAGCTGCCCATACTATCAGACACAGTGAAATCTAACAAAACAAGACATAACAAAACCAAACCTAACAAAATTGCAAAAATGATAGAAGAGTTCAAGACAAGACAATAAGAAATTAACAATGGTTACCACCTTCCCCTCCTAGGACTTTCCTCTCTTATCACTGTCATAATATCTGTTGTGCTTTTTGGATCCATCGTACTCCTGTTTTTTTTTTGCTGGGGAATCACCCGTATGAGTTCAAACCGTTTCACCCATGAATGTGATCTCCAGTTGTATCCATTTACCTACAAGAGCCTTAAGATTATCCTACTTCATAGCTGGGTAGCTTTCCATGGTATAAAAATAGTGTATCTTTCTTATCCATTCAGCAGTTGATGGGCAAGTTACCCTTTTTTGTTCTGGTCTCCTGTTGCATGGAACAATTGTTTTCTCTCCTTTGACTTTCAGTCTATGAATTTCCTTTTGAGATAAATGTGTTTCTTGTATACAGCATATGAATGGATCTTGTTTCTTGATCCTCTCTCCCTGTTTTTCTTTTTATTAGTGAATTGAGACCATCTACATTAATGGTTACAACCAGCATACATTGGTTTGTCTCTGCCATGCTATCCTCCTGTTATTGGCCCTCCACTTTTCCCTTTCATTCAATTGCCTGCCTTGTTTGGCAATCCTCCTCTGCTGTTGTTCCTGGAACTATAGTCATCTTTATCTCTCTCTAGAGTATCCTTCAGCACTCTCTGTAGGGATGGTTTGGTGGTCATGAACTCCTTCAGTTGTTCTTTATCATGAAAGTATCTTATTTTTCCATCAATTTTGAAAGATAGTTTTTCAGGGTACATCAGTCTGGGTTGGAAGTCATTTTCTTTCAGGATTTGAAACACTTCACTCCAAACTCTTTTTGACTTGATGGTTTGTGGTGAGAAGTCTGCCATGATTCTGATTGGTTTTCCTTTATAGGTGATCTGTTTCTTTTCTCTAACAGCTTTTAGTATTCTGTTCTTGTGCTTTCTGTGATCTTGATTATCATATGTCTAGATGTAGATTTACTTTAGTTATGACTAGTTGGAGTTCTATATGCCTTGCTTATCTGAATGCCAGAACCTTTTCCCATGTTTGGGAAGTTGTCTGCTGTTACTTTTGTAAATAGCCTTTTTATTTCATTTGTGTTGACCCCTACTTCTTAACTGATACCTATCATGCTTAAATTATTTTTCTTTGCATCATCTTGCAGCATTGAATTGTTATTTCCTACTTCCTTGTTATTTTTCAGAGATCTTTCCTTTCATGATAGGTAGCTGTGATCCTGTCTTCAAGGTCTGAAAGTTTATCTTCAGTCTCTATCAAACAGTTTTGCCAACTTTTGATTGACTTTTTAATTTCTTGGATATCTCTTTGAATCTGTTTCATGCATTGTAATTCCTTTCTATATTGTTCATTCAAGGTTTCCATCATTTTTCTATGCTCTTCTTTTTTATCTATGTCTTCTTTAGATATGCTCAGCAATTCTTTAACTATGTTTGTGATTTCTTCTTTTACCTGGGACATTATTTCTGATTTGATTACTTTTACAGTCTCATGAAGTTGTTTCTTTAGTTGCTATTGTCTCAGAGATTTCAGATGTGTGACTTCTATTTTCTTCCATGACTGTATTTCCCAGACTTGTTCTGGGCTAGAAGTCTGAGATTGGCTTTTGTTCCTTTGTTTTGACATTCTCCTGGGTTCCTCCCAACAAGCCAGTTGTGGGATCCCTGGCACTTCCCGCACTGGCAGCCCCTCCATGGTGTAGGGGAATGAGACAGGCATCTGGTTTTCTCTGATCCCAAGTTCCCGGGGAGGTATCAGGGTGTGAGATGGGCTTCTCCAGACCTGTGCAGCTACACTAGGGCTTCAGAAATGGCCATGGGTGCATGTTGCTGGGGCTGCTTCTACTCTCAGTCTATGTGTCTACACTGGGACCCCTGTGATGGTGGCAGGCACATAGGGGTATGTTTGTCTGAATCTCCTGGTGGGCAATGGCTGCCTGAAGGAAGCAAAGGTTTCCATTGGTGGGCTGTGGGTGCATGGGGCTTACCTGGCTGCATGTTCCTGTTTGTGCTGGCTGCCCATGGGAAGCAAGCCTTCTGATTTCAGCAGCTGGCAGGCAGAGGCAGATCTGCTGGGTCTCTCTGCTTACACTGGCTGCCTGCAGGAAGCCAGGACATTCTTTTAGTAGTTTCATGTGGCATAAAAACACTGGGGAAGATTTGGAGAAGATTTCTAAAACAGTTTCAGTCAATGTTAATTTCAGTTTATTAAGGTTACCCAAGGGGACTAGTTATAAAAAAAGGAAGTAAAGTGATTTAACCCACCTGTAGTCATTATTTTCCAGTACAAGCTCTCAATGGCAGGTGTTGAATGCCATTGTAAATAAGGTTTTAAGGTCACTTTAAAAAGCAATAAATTAAATGAGTATGTATGAGGAATATAAACATATGTTATGTCATGGAATAAAATTTCAATAAAAACAGTCTGATTGAGTTAAGTTGTACTTCAATCTAGTTAGAAAATAACTCAGAGTGTGTTGGGAAACAGTATTGAATGACTCAAAAATGTCTCTATCAATGTCAAAAACATCCATGTCAAATGTGAAGAATTTTCATGACCTGTGAGAATAGAAAAATTATATATATTCCTATCTGGTCTATGCCTTCAAATATTAAATTGATAAAATCAGTCTTGTAATAAGTCATTTGATTATTTCACCTCTAACAATCATTTACGTATTTAAGCTGTACAATACTTTTTTAAAGGGGATCTTTCTGTTTGGCAAATACATTCTTGGATCCCTAATATTATGATATCTTGATGAATAGCTTATTGGAGATGAGACTCTTGAGATGGAAGGGAAAGTTTATTTCATAGAGAAAAGAAGCAAGAAAGGAAGAAGGCAGTGATTCTAGAACCACCTGAAGATACGGGCATGACTCTCCAAAGGGAGAAAAGCCAATGCATACTCTCAGTGATGAAAAGTCCAAAGAATTAGAAAGGAACAAAGATGGGTGACATTTATCTGAGGTTCCTGTGTGCTATGGTGTAAGCCCCTTCCAAGTCATCCATAACCTCTGAAAATTTTATATACCTTGCAATACTTTGTATGAGCCTAAATTTTGTGGATGAGAGATGCTTTGCATTTGAGTTCACTTTGGAGCTGAGACTGAAGGACACTGGAGGCCAAAATGATTTTCAGAATATAAACTATTCCTAACCTCTCACCTTGTCTTTGTGGCAGAGTTGAGGAAGCCTCACAGCTTCTCTGGTCACAGGTCAGCCTTTCCCAGATCCTACAGGAAGGACACTGGACCACAGTTGCAGGTGTATTGGGAGCACTAGAGCACTCTGTAAAGTTAAGATATTGTTACTTTCTGTCCAATAAGTTGTATCAAAAATTTACTTCTGATACGAATTTTTGTCTGATTCTATACAATGACATTTTTAGAAAATTAAATTTGAAGCCCATGTATTTTTATAAGATTAACTTTATCTTATCATCTTTGAGGTCTATTTTCAAATAAATTACATTTGAGGAACAAGTTGTTAATTTGGAAATGAGTACTTTATGAAAGTAGGCGGGACTATCACATGTTTGTGGAAGACAAACTTGTCACTGAGACGATGATGGGTTTGGACTTTCCTCACTTAGTTTTTACATGAAGTTTAAATGCTTTTGCTGGAGACATAGATCATACCATTTCGTAATTTAATTATTTCCCTTACTTTACAAAGAAGCATGTTGGAAATTCAATTGAATTATTTATTTTACCAGAAGCTATTCTCTGAAATGTAAGTATAAGGAGTAGAGAATATCTGGCCTGTAGCACTCAGGTAGAAGGATCAGATAAGACCTTTAGGAAAATTATTTGTTTAAATCATAATTTCTTACTCATTGTTATGCTTTGTGTCTGAACATTCCCCCAAAGTCTCATGCAGTCATGGGGGTGGGCTTTATGGAGGAAGCTGAATCTAGAGTTTGTTATTGGCTCATTGTCTAATGCTGAAATTGGGAGTGTGGGTGCTACACCCAACCTATGTCAGGTAGCCTGAATACAACATAAGGGAAGAATAGTGGCTAGTCCCTCCCCTTTTTGCTCTTGTTGATTTTGTTATCTTCTACCAACATAAACTGTTGTCTCTCTGTCACACCACCCTACCTTGGAGCCAGCCAATTATGGACTGAAACCTCTACAAACTGTGAGCTAAATAAACCTTTCCTCCTTTAATTTTGGGTGTCAGGTATTTTGTCTCAGCAATGAGAGAAAAGTAACCAAGACACTCATCAATCTAAAAAATTAGAACATTTTCTAATTTTATTCTAAATATGATTTTTATATATTTCTGGCTTCCATAAAAATATAAACTTTCACTATTTTTAGTATATAGAAGTGGCATTCTATAAGTTTTAGATAAGAAAATGATTACATGAAGTATCAATATTGCCAAATTAGTCTGTTTTATTTAAGTCATTTATATCTTCAATAATTTTAACTTGTATCTATACTGAAAGCATGCATCTAGTTTATGCAAGACTGATGATTAAGAAAAATCCAAGTTAAAAGCTGAGTATGCTTTGGAGTTTGCTGTCCTAAAAAGTAAGGATTCATTTTTTGGGAAAGTTTAAAGTGGAAAAGTAAAGAGGGGCATAATGCTACTTCCTTGGTTACAGTGGGTTCTTACTGGCTGGGATCCTTATGTTTCTTGTTATCTTGGATCTATGCCTGTAAAACTTGTAGTAGTTATTTGCTAAAAAAAGAATTTGAAGCCTAACTGAGGACATATAATTACAGTACTATTATTATGGCTCTTGGTATAATCCACTATAATCAAAGTTGTATACTCTCTGATTATATGTCCAATTGTTCTTCCAGCCTTGAGACAGTTGTTTGGAATGTTCTTGAAAACTAATTTTCACCCTTATCAGTCTTTTATGAAATCTGCTTCAGCATTTACTGTAAAATCTTGATGACTTTGTCCCTCAGACACTCATTAAGTTCTATATAAATCTGCATGTAAGGAATTTCTTTTAGAATTTAGACCCCAACTTTCCACACCGACAGAGAAAAATGAGAAGTCAGACAGAAACATGAGAAGTAACTCAGAAAAGAATTCTCAGGGGGTAAAACTGTCTTTCACCAATCTGGCTTATAATATTTTTATTTTTCCTACTAAAATGTTCTATTTTTCATCTGTGAGGATTCTATTTTGTCCTCAGGTTGGAGAAAAATTCATAGTATCAGACTCACATACTGTGTACCCACTTTCTGTGCCTGTGGCAGACATTTCTAGTTGATCTAGATATTCTTTCCTAGTATGTCCTCAGTGTGACACAACATAAATCACTTTCCTTTTCATATTCCTTTTGTAAAAATAGCATTGCAATGTACTACTTTGGTCTGCAGTTAGGATCTAATTTAATAACCAATATGTAAACCTTTGTAAAATATCCAGGAATATTTACAGGAACTAGAGCTATTTTTGTTTTCCGTGGAACACTGTGAAACAAAAATGCTTGATTCGTCTGCTAGTTTAATCTGCTTAGTCTGCTGTAAGAAAATACCAGAGACTGTAAATTATCAGAGGTTTGGTTTTTCATAATTCTAGTAGCTGGAAAGTCTATGATTAAAATCAGGCAGGATTTGGTTTCTGGTGGGGCCCTCTTCCTGGTCATTTCCTCACTGTGTCCTCACATGATGAAAAAAAAGCAAGTAAGCTCTCTGGTATCTCTTTTTAGAAGGACTATTTCTACTAGATCAGAGCCCTATCTGTATCATTTTATCTCACCTTAATTCCGTAAAGGATTTATCTCCAAATACAGTTGCATAGGGGTTAGGGACTTGATCCATAAATTTGAGGGAAAACATTCAGTCCATAACATTTCTATATTTAAATCCCTACCCAGGAAGGACTGACAGTCGTGTGAGCAAATCTCAACCTGTGCACTGGAGCAACATCTGTTTTTATTATGCTGGGTGCAGGGGATTTTGGGTGGTCTGATCCAACAGAGTCCAGAGCTGGTTAGTGCAGTTCTTATGCTACTAGGAGAAATCATGCTAGATTTTGAGCCAAGTGATACCAAGAGAATTGAGTTAATGGTTCAAGTAAAAGCAGTTGAGTCCAGCATTGAAGGCTGGCTAAAGACACATGAGAGGATCAGCCCCAGGCTTACTTCCTTACAAGGGCCCTCTTAGGACTCCTACAGAGAAAGGCAGCAAATTTTAGAAAGACGATTCCTAAGAATATTGAAGTCCAGAATATAGTAGGTATCATGAAACCTTACATAGGAATGTAATGATGTTGTCTGCTCATTACACAGGTCTGTAGTTGAAAAGAGAACTAGCTTCTGTAAAGCAGCTGAAGAAGTTTAGCTCATTAGATTTAAAAAATGGAAAATTTCCCTTTCTTTCTGTTGAGTTCACTGTTCCTTTTTCTGTCTGCCTTCTCTTCGTTTTCTTCTTTTTCCCTCTACTCATTTTCTTCCTTTCCCCCTCATTCTTGTCCCTTACTTTTTTCTTCTTGTAGAATGTTTCAGGGAACTATTTGGCTAAAAATTCAGGAAGACCTCCTTCTTTTTGACAGGTCTCAAATAAATGCACAGAATATATATGTGTGTGTCTGTAACAGTGAACAAAATGTTCAGAATGCCGAGAGTCATTAATGCAGTTTTAAAAATAAACGTGTTTGGTTTAGATCTAAAATGTTCCTCCAAATACGTAGTTGTTCAAGGTGGAGACTTTGGAATGTGAGTGGACATTGTAGCCTCTAACTTTATCAGTGGATCAGTCCACTAATGAGATCATAATTTGATGGCAGTATTGGGAAATAAAAGAACCTTAAGGGATGACACCTAGTTGAAGGGAGTGAACCATGGGAATGGGAGTGTGGGACTACATTTGGTCCCTGGCCCCTTCCTCTCTGATTTTATTCCATTCTCTCTGCTTTTTGATTGCCATGAGATGAGCAGATGTCCTCTGCCACACCTTTCTGCCATGATGTTTCTGCAGTGCTGTGGCCTGAAAGCAATGGAGCCAGCTGATCATTGACCAAAACCTCCAAAACTATTGTCTCAGTTATTTTTGTCTCCTTGTTGAGACAAAATATCTGACACCCAACATAAAAGAAGGAAAGGTTTATTTCTTACAGTTTTTGGAGGTTTCAGTTCATACTCAGCTGGCTCCAAGACAGGATGGTGTGGCTGAGGAGCAGTTGTTTATGGCAGCTCCAGCAACAAGAGTGAAAAGGCAAAAGAGGAGGAAAAACATGCCTTCTTCCTTCCCTTACATTGTATGCTGGCTCTGCCCTTGGGCAGGTGCAGCACTCACACTGCTAATCCCAGCACTAGACAATGAACCAATCACAAACTAGATTCAGCTACCTCCATGACTGCATGTGGCTTGGGGGGGGCACCTGGACACAAACCATAACATTCCACATCCTTTGCACATCCTTTATGCAAAAAAACATTTAGTCCATCTCCAAGAATTGCCAGAGTCCTAACAGTTTCAGCACTGCTGAAAAGTTCAAGTCCCAAGTCTCCTCCAAGATCTAAGTCCAACTCTTAGCTTCAAGCCCCTGTACAAATGAAAACAAAGTTAAGCATTTCCAATTCAATGGCACAAGATAAGCATCACCATTCCAAAAGGGTACAAACAGGGGGATATGAAGGAACGGGACCAAAAAATCCAAAATCCAGCAGGGAAAACATTAAGTCCTGGAGTTCCACACTCATCATCTGAAGCAATCTGGTTTTGAGTTCCAAAAGACTTGAATGACTCCACTCTCACAGCACTTGCAGGGATTTAGCTCCCACAGCTTTTCTCTTAAGCCCACTCTGCTCAAACCTTGCAACTTTCCTTAGATGATCCACACTCCTGGCTTTTTCAAACTTCTGGGTTCTCCACTACACCTTTGGCTTCACATTCACAGCTTCACACACTGCCCTCTCAGGGGTTCACTGCCTGGCCTCCCAGGCCTCTGAAACTAGGGTGGAAGCCTTTTTAACTTCTGAACTTGTGCATTCTCCATGCACTTAAAACTAGTGCCATGTGGATGCTGCCAAGGTCTGCTGCCACCTGGAGCAGTAGCCAGGCTTTCCTCTCTCTTGGCTGTAGGGATCGAGTGCTCGGATTGCTGGGCACTCTGAATGTGATTGTGAGGAACAGATTCTCTACATCACCACCATTTTGGAACCTCATGTGACCACCGCCATTCTGGAACCTCATGTGGCATCAGCCCCCATTCTGGGACATGGCATTCTGCAGCTTTCTCCCTGAGCAAAGTCTTTCACTTTTGCAGTTTTGAGGCTGCAAAGGATGGAGACCTGCTGCTTACTGGGATGCCTGCAGGCCACCATTTTTATTTCTCTATTCCTTCCCAGCAATCAAGGTCTCAGCTCTGTCTTTATAGTCCACAGCTTTTCAACCAAACTCACAATGTTTTAAATCACCATGCTGGGCTCTTTTCTCTTGATTCACAATGTAAATCTGGCTAAAAGTCCTCAACAATAGCCATGCCACGACCTCAACATTTGACTGCCTTGAAATTTCTTCAGCCAAATTAATCAGTATGCCACCCTTAATCTTAGCCTCAGGAAAAGTATCTGGACAGGAACAAAATGCAGACAAACTTTCAGCCAAGCCATAACACACATGGTGTGGAGTCCAACAACCAATGTGGTCCTTCCTCCCAGCAGAAACCTCCTGAGCCTGGTCTTTACTGGCAGACTTTCTATCAAACTTCTGGTCTCCTGAGCTCTGACCAGAATCTCCCACACAAAACAGCCTAAGCTGTTCCAGCACCACTTTCAGGCATCTGTGAACCTTTCCAAACTCTTCCCACCATCTATTTCCTAAGGCTCTTCAACCACATGGTCAGGTACAGTCACAAGAGTGACTCCACTCCTCTGGTACCAAATTCTATCTCGGTTATTTTTGTCTCCTTGTTGAGACAGTATACCTGATGCCCAACATAAAAGAAGGAAAGGTTTATTTTTACAGTTTTTGGAGGTTTCAGTTCATACTCAGCTGGCTCCAAGGCAAGATGGTGTGGCTGAGAGGCAGCTTTTTATGGCAGCTCCAAGCAACAAGAGCAAAAAAGGCAAAAGAGAGAGAGGGAAAAACACACCTTCTTCCCTCCCTTATATTGTATGCCAGCTCCTCCCCTGACTATGAGAGGCCAATTTTCTAATAGATTTACAAAGTTTTAAGTGTGGTGAAATTGCTTGATAAAAATCAAGCTATAAAGCACCTTATACTTTTGTTGTCTTTTCTTTGTTTTAGTTTATATAAATGTATGCACATAGCCCAGGTGAGGTTCACTATGTCAAGCTTGTCAGACAATGGGTACCCATTGTTTATCATAGACAACAAAGGATAGAACATGGTCTTTATATGCTGTACAGAACTGGGGAGAGGGTCCCTTTAATTGGACACAACAACCCATTCTGAAAATGAAATCTCAATTAGGATGCAGGATGTCAAGTAAAGAACAGATTAAATTGGAACTGCTTTTGTCAGAGGCTAGAGAAGGGTGAGTTCAAAGAGTGGGTTATAGACCCTGAAGGACACACTTTGAGAACTACTGACTTGGAAAAGTGTTCATCAACAATAGATACTACCCAGAATGGTGGAGATAATAGGAGGGACTAGATGTTTTAGCTTAATGTTAAAAACAAAAGAAACAGAAGTAAAAACATACTAGTTTAGAGCTGTGTAAAATAGAATAGGTTGCTTCACAATGTAATCAATTTTCTGACATTATCATCATTGGAGAAGGGTGGTTGACACTTTTTAGAGACATAGCAGTAGTTTCCCTCATCAGGTAAAACTGGAATAGATGACATCTTGCCGTTTATTATCACTCTAATATTTATGGATCTTCTAGTTCTGCCTGGCATCTTAGAAGGCCCAGTTAGCTGAAATAGCTAAGAGAATTAGTTAAGGAAATCAATACTGAAATGTGCAGAGTATATGGTTATATGAATTGTGGCTATAGATGCCAGTTCTTGTCACAGAAGTTGATCAATTCCTGCACACAAAGGTTGCCTACTGTCAAGAGCCACCTCGTCTTTTCAGCATTAACATGTTACACTAATTTACGTATGTCCAATATCAATAAGATTGTAAATAGTAGTACTCCTCAAAGAAGCAGTCTTGGGAAGGTAGACTTCACTACAGAAGAAAAAACCCAAAACTTCTGTATCTGGATGATCTTGCTTGTACTGCAGGGTTTGTTTAGTTGTCAAGTTCAATCTGCACCTGTAAGTGGAGACTCTGGCTAAAGATTCTGGATTCCACTTGATTTTGACAACATAATTTGATTACTAGCAGCAACACAGCTCACTCTCTGGGAGAAAGAAAGCATCTATATAAAAAAGGTGACTGATAAACTGATGTAATTACTTACCTAGAGGATCAAGCGCTGTGGTATTTTAACTCACTTCTGAGGAATTTATGCATGTGTGAGAGAGAGAGACTCTATTTATTACCAATAGTTCTACACTGAACATCTATAATAATTGTAACAAAAGGCTACTCTGATCAGTTTGCTTTGAAGTAATTCACATTGTTGGATGTTACACTTTTTGTTGTTCATCTCAGACTCACCAACAATTTTGAGAATACTAGTTTCAATATCTCACTACTTTACATCATTTCTAGAGTCCCACATTTCATGCTTAGACTCTTCTGGCCATGAAAGTATACCCAGTCATTATATCAACTAAGAGCTACTTTGCTTATCCCCAGACCACTCGGCAGAGGCACTGAGGCCATCTATCAGATATTTGCCGAATCCTATTCTAGCAGACCCTGATTATGGAAGACAGAATAGAAGCCTTAGGAGTTCTCATTCTTGACAGTGATGATATAGGGTTGAGTGGAGTGGAAATGGATTTAGGTTTAGGTTTAATAGTTAACAGATCTTGAAGTTTTTTTCTATTAAATGGTAGGGTTTTCTCTGCCACTAAGGTCCTTCCTCAGGGTGTCCTCAACTTTTAATTCAATGCTTCAGCTCCTAGATATCTCAAAACCACACTTACACCTGTGCAGAAAGGTCCATCACTATGTTTCCTATCATATATATCAAATTATAAACACTATGGAGATAATTTTTGGATATTTGGTGTCTTAATCTCTTTATTATTGTTGGGACAGAATACCTGACATCCAAAACTTAAACAAGGAGAGGTTTACCTGGGCTCACCATTTCACAAGTACAGAAATAGCATGGTGGAAGAATCCAGTGTGGAGGAAGCTTCTAATGTCATAGCAGCCAGGAAGCAAAGAGAAATTGAGGAGCTGGGCAGAGATACACCCTTCCAGGTGATGCCCCCAGTGACCTGCCTCTTCTGACTAGGTCCCCCCTCCAATAGCACACAACTGCTGAACTCATCAGGGGTTGAATCCTTGAAAGAGTACAGCATCCATATGATCCAGCCACCTTCCAAGCACATGCAACTTTGGAGCCATTTTGGATCTAAACCATAACATTTAGTAACGGATAGTACAAGTGGGATTTATAAGAGAGGATTTATGAGCTGAACTGGGACTTCACACTGGTCAGAGGATGCAGGGCAAGAACCTTCATCTGTGAGAGTGGTGGTAGTATGGGGAGGGAGTAAGTAAAGAAAATGCTATCCTATGCTTTGAGAAGCTACACGATAAGAAAGAGAAAGGAGTTGCTTTTATCTGAAGCAAGTCCTTGTTCTTTCAAAGTAGCACGTAAGCAAACCGGATCTTCTAGATAATTGCGTTTCCTTTGGAGACCTTGGAAATATTGAGAGGGAAAAATACAGTGCAAAAAAGAGAACTTGCTCCCTTCAGCTTTCCAGAGAGCTTGTCTGGGTCACTGAGGCTGGGCCTAATTTCTGCCCTCACCTGCCTGGTCCCAGCAGATCTATGCTGAGACAGAGACAAGCCTGATCCTTTAACCAATATCTAGGAAACTGTCTGGTGAGGGGGTGCTTTGGAAAAAAAATATAGGGCTACATGCTGTACTTTTTCCAGTCCTTTGTGCTGTGTTACATAAGAACTGTATCTTGCATCTGAGACTGGTTAGAGTTGGGTCTGACAACAACAGATTGATTACAGAGAACATTTCTACTTCTTGCATTTCAGGAATTTGTTTGTCACTGTCTGGATCCTTCTGCCACTCTGCCCTCCTCCACAGAACTCCCATTACTACCTCTGTGTTTGGTTATCTTGAGTAACTTGGTCAGCCGAGCTCAATCCCAGTTTCTCTTAGGATGATGGCTATTAAATAAAATTAACTCTCAAAACTATTCCTTCCAAGACATGATTTTATTAAACACAAGTTTAGGAGAATGAAAGACTAAATGAAAATTTTGAATTGGTCACTGTAAATGGTTTACTAGGTTACCATAACAAAATATCACAGACTGAATAGTATAAACAACATGAATTTGTTTTCTCACAATTCTGGCATCTGGAAATCCAAGAACAAGGTGGCAGCAGGTTTGGTTTCTTCTGAGGCCTTGCTTCTTGGCCCATAGATATCTGCCTTCTTCCCATATCTTCACATGATCTCCCTCTGTGTATGAAGATCCCTGGTATCTCCCTCACTCTCCTTCAAAGGAATCCAGTCTTACTGAATTAGGATGCAAAAGACTTAATTTTGACATAATCATCTCTCTTAAATACCCTATCTCTAAATACAATTCCATTCTGAGGTACTGGGGCTGGGACTTCAAAGTAATGAATTTTGGGAAAAACAATTCAGTCTGTAATAGTCATTTATGTACTCTATGACCCTGAGAAAGTTACTTAACCTTTCTGAACCTCAGTTTCTACAATTGTAATGTGGGAGAAGGAATATCCACTCTATGAAGTTATTATGGAACATTAAACACATATATGAAAAACATAAATAAGTGACATAATTTAAATGTGAATGTTACATACATAGGTAAATAACAGAATGCTCCTTGGCACAGAGTGGACCTACAGACCCTGTGGTGCACACTGGGAAGCTGCAGGGCTGCTGCAAATGTGATCCATAGCTCGCACGACTCTGCCTGCATGGGTCTGTGAAGTAGGTGGGAAAAAATGGTCTTTACATAACTGCTCATGTGGATTCCATTTTACAGTCTAATATAACTTAGGTTAAGAGAAAAACCCTATCCAACCTCAAAAATGAAAGTCACAATCCACTTCAGGTGTTAGGAAATAAAAGAAGACCTTTAATTTTGGTGCAGTTTTTTTTTTCTTTCTTTCTTTCAGCACTTTAACTTTGCAGTGAAGCAATTCAAATTATATTCCCATTATATAGTCTTTGGTGTTCATTTTACAAATCGAAGAAAGAAAAAGTAGAAAAGAGAACCCACTGTTGGTATAATGGGTTTCATTTTTCTTCTTTCTTTTTTAACCTAATGTTTTTGAAATGGGTTCCCATGAGAATAGTATTTCCTTCATGAAAGTTGAAGTGCAGCTGAAGAATTCCTCATGCAGAGAAGACCACGTGATCCAAACATTCTTCCTGTTTCATCCCCACAACGAGAACTGATTTTTTTCCCTTTGGTGACATTGCTCTGAGAAATCTGGCTACAATGGCTGGGTAATGTCTAACAGGACATGGCTGTCTCAGAAAAGAGAGAGAGAAAGTGAGAGAAATGCTTTTCTTTAATGCCTCTTGCCTTGCAGAGCTGGTGATTCAGCAAACATGTGTCTACTGACATGTGGGACAGGACCGAGCTGCGCCCATCCTAACACATGTTGCCAGAGCAGCTCATAGGGAGTGTTCAGGTCCAAAGACACCTGATCCAGGGCATTAGACATTTGGGCACAAGGAAAGGGGCTTTAATTTATAGGGAGGGGTATATGACAGAGCCCGGAAAAGGAGGACCTACATTCCTAAGTTTGTTATTATTTTTATACATTCTCAGGACATTTGCAGGACATCTTGAGCTCACTTTTAGAAACCTCTTTCCATTATTCCAGTAAGGTAGTTCTGTTGCTCTAACAATTATCTAGTGAGTATAGATAACTTTCCAAATTCCTTTATGACTCCCATCCATTTCTCCCATCACCCTGCTGTGCCAGGTCCAGGCCTCTTTATGAAATGTTGAAAGCTCCACGTGGGTCTCCCCAGCCTGGCTCAAATTCACACTCCATCCTAGAACTCAGGTATCCTACAGAGAATGTCCCAAGTCCTTTCCAGGTCTCATAGGGCTTCCAGGTGAAACACAGGGTGCCATTACATTTAAATTTCAAACAAACAATAATTTCTAGTATATGGGTATTGTATAGGACATACACCCAAAAAGTTTGTCATTGTTTATCTGAAATAAAAGTTTAACTGGTTATCTGTATATTTTTATGTGCTAAATCTGGCAAATCATGGGCCTGCATACTGTGACCCAGCTTTGTTTTTGACCTCTTTGCACACTACAAGTTCCCTTTATTGCTCAGTTTCTTACAATTTCATCTAACAGGCTGTTATGTGGATTCCCCAGAGCAGACCTTGTGATAGGAAGGGAGTGCAAGCATTTTTTTCAGGAATTGTAGAAAGCACTGATGGGGGTGGGGAATAACACAGGAAAAGGGAGTGCACACAGTTGGTAACTGGAACTGAATCCTATGAGAAAATTCTGAGAAACATTATAAAACCCACTTAGAATTATCTCATCTATGCTGGAAAGGATGGGGTTATTTACATATTAACTATACCACTCTTTTGTGGGGACTGCTCTTGGAGTATTATTCTTCTCATTCCAAGTACCTCTTTTTCCAAGAGAGGGAAAAGTGGGTTTCTGCCACCTGGGTGAAAGCCCTCAAGTAGAGATACAGATGCAGGCAGGTAGAAGTGCACTACTGCACAAGATGGGTTAGAGGCTCCAGGGACATACACAGCAGAACCTCGTGCCTACTGCACGGATATAACTTTTCTTATTATTCCCCTTTCCTTGCTACTCCCTCAGACTCTTTCCGCCTCTTTATGTTCCACCATTCTTTGTTCTACTTATACTATAGTACAGACACTATCTTATCATTGTTCAATTTCAACTTCACAGTGGTACAAAGGTGATATACATGGGGTAGAAACCTTAGGTTGAATTCTGAATTTTGTTCTTTCTGTAAATTAGCAATATGTAGTATCATACACTTTTCATTCTGGGCAGCAGCAGTGAGCTACAACTCCTAGTCAGCTACTTGATCGTAAGGTCAAACAACTGCTTCTACAGTGTGCTGTGTTTTCTACATTTTTGAACAACAGGTCTCCAATAAATTACATAAAATATTCAACATTGCTACAAAATTGGCTTTCTGCAAGGTTATTTTGCCAAACTGTAGGCTAATGTAAGAGTTCTGAGCATGTTTAGGTTCACTAGACTAAGCTGTGATTTTCTATAGTTTAGGTGCACAAAAGCCTTTTTGACTTAATGCTATCCACTTACTGTGGGTTTATCAGCATGTATTGCCATTGTAAATTAAGAAGAATCATATTCAATCTAGATAACATTCTGCAGGAATTCTTTTCCAATTCCACTTTGACCCACTCCTACATGTGAAATTGAAGTGCCCCCTACATCCTTGTTTTAACTTCTATCATAAATCTTAATAACTTACAATTATATTTCCATGTTTCCATTCGGCTCTTCAGCCGAATTAAATGTGTCAAAAATTGTTTCAATGAAAAGACCTATGGGAGAGCAACTTTTTCTTGGTTGGGAATTTTATAATTCAAAAGAATAGTTAATTATTGTTGAACTTGATATAAAAAGGAAAGAATATTTATCTAGAAGTCAGTAAGCTACAAATTCATAGTCTTCTAGGTAGCAGACTACTTAATTTCCCAGAATAAACTTTATTCCAAAATTTTACGGAAATTGCTTGAAGATTAACAGAAATGATATTTTTCTCCCAAAAGGGTATCATGAGTTATATTGGTTGAAGCATATTCTTGCTCAGATTGGATTTGGAAAATTTTCTTTTTCAAATACTGATTTTTATCATTCTTTCAATTTTGTCTCCCTTTAATTCCTTGAGTTTGGTGACTATGTCTGGTTCTGTTAAATGACTGGTAACATGTGCAATTGCAGGTCCCCCAATATGCAACTTGTTGGGGCTCAATAAATACACATTAAATAAATATTTAGAATTCAAGGCACCTGACTTTGAGACTTACTGTAAAGCTACAGTAATCAAAACCATGCCATATTGGTGAAAACACGATAAATATTTTTGATGGAACAAGATAAAGACCCCAGAAATAGACTCACATAAATACCATCAATTTGTCTTTGACAGAGAAGCAAAAGTAATATAATAGAGCACAGTCTTGCAACAATCAATGTTGGAACAACTAGACATTCATATACAAAAACAAAACAAAAAAAGAATCTAGAAACAGATCCTATCCTCTTGACAAAAATTAATTCAAATGGATGCACTTTGGGACCATGTTAAGTGAGAAATCAGACACAATAGCCTGAATATCACGTGGTTCCTCTTACATGAGAAACTCAAAGTATAAATAAATTAAAGAGCAAAAATAAAAGATAGATAATAGAAGACAAGGAGATCTTTTAGGAATGGCAAAGGGACCAAGAGATGAAGGGGGAAATATAGGGGAAGAACAAGGATAGCAAAAAGAATTAAGATGTGTTGTGTACATGTGAAAACTCCCCATGATGACTGTAATCATTGTGTACTATAAACATGTACTAATAAAAGCAAACATTTTAAAAATGGATCATAAATTTAAATGCAAAATGATGAACTGTCAGATTCCTAAAGATAAAATAGAAAAAAGTTCTAAGTTGCGTTGGGGTATGGAAATGATTTTAGATAAAATTTGAAGGTATAGTGTGCTCAAAAGAAATAATTGATTGACTGAATTTCATTAAAACTAAAAACTTCTGCTTTGAGAAACAGCTGTGAAACTGTTCTTTAGGCCACTGTATGATGCTACATTAGTGGATACATGATGCTATACATTTGACAAAAACCATAGAAATCACACCACCAAGAGTGAACACTTACACATTCTATGGATTTTTAGTTATGATGTTGTATCAAAGCTAGTTAGTTGGTTGTACAAATGTATTGCTATAGTGCACAATATCAGTAGTAGGGGACATCTAAGTGCATGTGAGGAAATATGTTGAATTTCTACTTTCTGCTTAATTTTTTTGTAAACTTATAACTGTTCTAAAATAGTTTATTAATTAAAAAATAATAAAATAATTTTTCCTTTTCTATTTCCTTCCTTGAATCCAGTTACTTCTGGAGGTGAAGCTAATAAACAAGAACTTTCAGTAAACTGAAATAACTGCTAAAAAGGCCTTAACTAAAGAGTGGTTTACCTTTCATTTATAGTATATCCTAAACTAGAGTTAGAGGTTATTTCCATTCATATATCGATATAGTTTAAGAACAACCTAGCACTAGAAGTTGAACCAGAGGTAGAAGAGAGAAGACTCACAAAAGAAAATGAAGCTGTATGATTCCATTTTTGTGCAATGTTCAGAACAGGCAGACTTATACAGTTAGAAAACAAATCAGTGGTTGCCGGGACCTGAAATGAAGAGACAATGAATTAACTATGATAACTAAGTTTTGAAAAAACTGACAACGAAGTTTTGTAAAAAATGACAAAAGTGTTTTAAAAATGATTATTGTAATGGTTGTGCAAGTCTGAATATACTAAAAGTCATAGAAATGTGTGCTCCAAACAATTAAACCTTATGCTATGTACATTATACCTCAATAAAATTGTTTAAAACAATGAAAATGTGGCAAGCCAAAGGTGAAAATGACCAAATGACCAACCAACGGCAGGAAGAGAGGCAGGAGAGAGTCAAAAGGAGGGTCTCTTGGCTAACTTCCAGCCTTAGGTGAGTAGACATATAGGGTTGCTTTAGACTTTTAACAAACTGTGGACAAATAGAGTCAAGAAATCAACCTGAACCTGTCAGTCATTCTGTGACTATGTAGAGATTGTAATAATCAATGTGTTTGGTTTATTTCACTTATGAGTATGGTCTCAAGTTGCATCCATTTACCTATAAAAGCCTCAATGTGATCATTTTTTATAGCTGAATAGTACTCCATTGTATAGAAGTACAACATCTTCTTTATCCATTCCTCAACTGATGGGCATTTGGGTTGTTTCCAAGATTTCATTGTCTCCCTAGTGTAAGAAACTGAAAGACTCAATAAGATACAAAATTCCCGATAAATATGGAGAAAAGGTTCTCAAGTCCAATGGTGCTTTTATTCTTTGATTTGATTGGTTTAAATCCCTTTCCTATTATTTGAAGGCAATATGTGAGAAGATAGGAACAGCTCTTTTGAAAAATGAGACACTACGGTAACCATTGCTGGTTTCTTGTTGTCTGACTTGAAGGCCTGTAGTGCTCTTTTGTTTTATCTGGTTTTATATTACTTTGTTTTGTTTGAGTTTATTGTCTGTAAATGTATGAACAACCATTTTGAAGAAAGCAAGAGACACTAGGGTAACCACTGTTAATCTCCTGTTGTTATGTTTTGAAAACCTGTATAGCTTGCAGTGTTCTGTTTTGAAATGCTATATTATGTTTGACTCTATTCTCTTTTCTTTTGCTTTTTTTTGTTCTGTTTTGTTTTGTTTTGTTTTATTCTCTTTAAAATAAAAAAATTTAAAAAAATAATGTGAATCAAAGGAAGAGACAACTTTGTACATACTCTGGCTTCGCTTTACAGGTCAGTCTTAACAGTACTGCTGTTTGCTACCATCATAAAGGGACTACCATTAAACTCACCATATGGAGTCATCGGTTTTTAAGCCCTTCCTGATATTTTAAATTTTAGCATGAGATCAACATGAATGGCAGAGATCTTTATACCCAAATTATATGTTTGTCCACATAAAATTATTTTACTTGATTGTACTTTGTCATTATGCTATTTGCATTTATTAAAGAATGCATAAAAAAGCACTTAAAATAAAACATCATCTTTATAGTAGGTGTTTTCTACAACATGTCCACATATCAAGAGCACCTGAAGTTCTCAATTTACCAATGCCAATCTGCTGAATCATGACTGGGACTGGGGCAGAATTATGCTATATGTTAAAATATAATTCTATTTATAACAAAGGCCTCTTACGTTGCACATCCTGATTGAGCACTATTGCTACATACCACAAATTTCTCCTTTAAAATAACCCATGTGGAAATATTTCTCTTGCCTCAGTCATAGGACAATTGTCATGAGTGAACCACTTTATCCTCACCACCACACATAGATTTAGAGACACAGGAAATTTTGTCATTGATCATATTTTCTTTTTAATTCTGCTTCCAATAGGATCAGAACCATATTTCCCACCTGTTTGTATTGAAGTGCTAATCTTGAAGTAAAACATTTTCCCTTTTTTCTCATTGCTTCATCAAATTATTTTAATCTACTAGTTATATATCAAATCACCTCAAATACTTTGCACAGCAAAAAAGTGTAAACAAATTAATAAGCAAGATCTTTTACATTCTAAAAGCATCAGCATCCTGGAGTCAAGGAATCAGAAGCTTATTTATCTAGTCCATTCCCTTTCCTCTATTAAATGTGTTATAACAACACGTTTCTAAGGGAAAACTATACATCATCCTTTTCTGAAGAGCAGAAATACACACAAGTTAACCTCTAGTTTATTAGCCATAATGATAACTCTGGAGATAGTTTCTAGTTTATTTGAAATACTACTAAATGTTAAGAAGAAATTAAAACCTAGAAATATTAATTAATTGGCCCAAAATTATTCTGGGGATGAGAAAAATAGAATAATAAGTCATATCTCTTGATTCTTCACAAATCAGTAGTACATGTTTGCAGTACATAGTGATTCTTCTCACCACACTATACCCACAGCGCTTATCTATCCGCTTATTTCTAGGGATCATTTAAGGAGATCATTATCTCTCATATCAAGTGGTCTGGTATTCCAAACAGTAACTTGAGGAATATACTATGAATGACCCAAGACTGAAGCCTTAGAGAAACCCCCACATCCCCACCCACTCCTCTTGTTGGGGTGAACTCAAGAGAGTAATTTAGAGCAAAGGAGATATAGAATGGCCAGGTGTTAAATAGCCCAGAAATCCACAGGCCTTTGTTTTATTGCCTATTAGATTAGTCTGGCCCTCCTTCATGCTATCCCTAAAATTCCAATTTCTCCTGTCCTTTCTCTGGGAGAATTTCTTAGAAATATGAGACTCCTCACGTTTTGGTGTGATGTGAACATTTTCAAAGAAAAGTTGATTCTTTGAAGAAAGTTCTATTGATTGCATTTTGCCCCTTAAGGAACTTGAAAGGTTTGGATTAAGAAACTCACGTGTTAGAATCATTTAGACTTTGAGATTCTGAGTGACCAAGGTGAATGTAAAATCACAACATTGAGGTGGCAATTTGTTTATATTATAGATCAGTTAGTAATATGTAGATATTCTAAAATCGGTTATAGTTATATATTTCAATAATTTCTAATTTGTTGTTCATAAAATGACTGATGAAGCCATGAAATACAGCAACAGACCTGATTCTCTTGAGTTGTTCTGCTCTCATTCTGGCTCATCTGATGATTTTTCTCTGTTTATACACACACACTTGCACATGTCTGCATGTACACATATGTGCTTTCAGCAACTTAGTCACTCATAGTTACAGCAGTTTGGTAATCAAAATTTCTGCCTTTTCAGATTTGAAGTTTTCTTAATTAAACCTAGTCTAAAACCACTTAAGCTTTTACAAATCTCATTTACTTATTTCGAGTCACATTCTACCTGTTTCATTAAGAGAGGGTGATGAAGTACTTTGGGTTAATGCCCAGATAGTGAAAGAAATAAACCAACACATCAAATTAAAGAGCATGTACATTTGCAGCAATTGCTAAATAGTTTGACTCAGTTATGAGCCCAGAATTTATCAACTGGGTGTAGGGCCAAACTTAGGGTTTTTGGTTTGCTCCTTTAATCATGTTTTGGGTTTTAATTCTTGAGCCATAGGGGAAATATTAAAAATATGACCCTGTTAGGCAAATCACTTTACATTTCAGAATCTGAGTTTCTTCCTCTATTAGTTTATCTTTCAAGTTTATATTGAAAAGTGGAGATAATAGAAGTGAATTCTTTAACATAGTGCCTGATACAAAACAGGAAGTTATTACTATTATCATTAATAGTAATAACACAGAGGCTAATACTCTGCTATGATAATAAAAATAGCTGATTTTTGTAGCACACATATAACAATTATTATAGCTGTAAACTACATTTTGTATATGTCAGTATACAGGCAAAAACTTCTTCAAAGAAGAATTTTTCTTAAAATTTCCTAGGAATATTCACATAATTCCCAAATATTTATACTCTGTTCTTTTTAGGAAAATTATTCACTGAAAATATCAAAAACTAACATTATTTTTGCAGCACACTGGTGCCTCACATTTGGTCAAAAAAAATATTATTTTGATTGGTACCTTTGGTGGAAGCAAATGTTGGAGCCAATGAATGAACTTATTTGTGAACTCTTCATCAGTAGAATTTATATTTTGATATCATTTTTCTTTAACACACTTTGAGATGTGTCAGTTTTTCCTTTTCTTTCTAGTGCTTTGTCTGTGATTGACCTTCTTCTGGCATTTTCGTGTAATGGAACATGTGCCAGTAGAAAGGTCTTTTGACATTAGTCTCAAGCAAGCTTTGATGCTATAGCTGCTCTTTTCTTCCACACAAGTTCACACAAATAGGAAGACCAGTGTCAATGGTTTCAAGCTGCCTAACTTTGCAATCCAGGAAGGTGGCATGGTTGCAACAAAAGAAAAATGTTTTCTAACTTTTCAGAATCAGTTATGTGTCTATAAAGAAGAGGATAATTACATTTTCTTAAAACTAAGAAAGTTTTAACACCAAAAATGATCACAAAAATTACAGTAAGTGGTGTCATTTTTCCTTCCCTAGCATTCAAAGACAAAAATACCAAATATGTATATTAAAATATTCTGTGATTCTCTTCTCTGGATACATTTTCAGAAGCTGCTGTATTTAAAATCAAAAACAACTAGTAAGCACTATGAATGTTAAATAATATTAAGGTTTATATTAGTAATCTTGTGCCTACATAATAAATAGTATAGCCTATGTGGCTTTAAAAACAGAAATTAATTTTCTCGCGACTTTGAAGCTGGAAAGTCTAAAATTAATATGCCAGCTGGCTCAGTTTCTGGTGGGGGTTTCTTTACTGGCCTAGAGATGACTGGTGTCTTGCTGTCTTCTCATATGGCCATGCATTCAGTAGGGTTAGGCTCTCAAATTCATGAGCACATTGCATTTTAACTAGTTTAAAAAGCCCTATGTCCAAAAACAGTCATGCTGAGATTATGTTTTCAATGTATGAATTTGGGGAGAACATAATTCAGTCCATAGCACATTTTTAATATAAAAAAATAAAAAGTAGGAAAAAAGAATAAGCAAAGCCAAGAGCAGGAGAGGGATTTTTCAGGACACAAAGAGTAAATATTACTGTCTTAGTCTTTTAGTTCCAGTAGAGAGAGTAGCCCTTAAAATTTCAGGTTTTATTACTGTGAACAGCTATCAAATAAGAAATATTTCTTGGCAAGCTGTCCCACTGAAAGGTGTGAACTAGCATCCTTTTCACAAGTTTCCATAGAATTCTCTGCTAACTGGCATTGTTATAGCAACCAAAGTGCCAATGGAAGTAGTCATGGTCATGATAATCATCAAGCATCACTATGACAACAGAAACCTCTGGAAAGTAAAAGAAAAACATTTTAGGCTGTCAACTGGAATCAAAGAGTTTGCAAGGGGAAGAAAGGCGGAGACTGAAATGAACATGAGGCTGGAGCAGAGGCCAGAGCAAAGAGAAATGATTGCACAGAAGCTGAACAAACAAGAGAGAAAAGAAACAATAAGCAAAAGAGAGGGCAGAGATGTGGCTTGCATAGGAAAGAGGAAGGCAGGAAGGAACACATAAACATGAAGAGCGAAAAGCATAGTCAATGAAGATTTATAATATATATTGATTTTAGTAGCCCAGAGTTAGATAAGTGTAGAATATTAAGATCTATATTGGAACTATACAGTGTGCTAATATTCATATTGAAGAAATATTTACAATGAGGCCACAAATTAGTAAGAAAGGGTGAAACAATTTGTAGAGTGCTTTTGGCATAGCATCTTGCTGACTAGGAATTCTTGTAATGTTTGGTGTTCAGAAGCACCACATTTGAATGTTGATCTTCCTTTATTGGGCATTGTGATTGCTTCAGACAAGGGCACATTGCCATGTGGTCCATTACAAATATGTATTTCCTTCATTAAAGGATCTTAATGGATTTTTTTTCCATGAGAGAATTTAGATAATTGCTTTAATGCTATTAAAGAGTAAGTGGCAACGTCATTCAGAATAAAACATTTTCACTTAATATTTTCTATGTTTCATTATTGCCAATCAGAATTAAGTTTTTATAGTCCAATATTAACTTTTGTGAAGAGAAAATATATACATTAGTAAGAGATGCCACTAAATGTTGATGATCTTTACTCCAAAGTTGAGCTATGATTTTCAGGCATAAGAGATTACCAAAAGAAGGAAAATAAAAAAGTGGAGACACATAATAGGTGCAGTCATAAGAAATAAAGCAAAAGCAAAAATAACAAAAGTTTGAGATTAAAGCACAATCATAAAACCCCATTGTCTGGGTACTCTTCAAAAATATGGTCTCAGAAATTTTATAGCTGTTTGTTTGTTTGTTTGTTTTTAAATGGCAGGCATATCTCTCAAGCACTGCATTTCAGGTGTTGTTTGCTAACATGGTAGAGGGTGGAGAGTAGTCATTTTTCCTTCTCAGAACAAGTTAACTGGTTGACAGCAGTTAGGAACAAACCCCTTCAGGGAGACTGAAGTACTAAGTGTCCAGAGAGTCCACTCACCTGTTCCTACCACAAGTACGGACTGAACAACATATCACATCATAAGACCATTTTCTATCTGGTCTTTGGGATTTCTCTCACGAGCTTAAAAATGACCATGCATCTCCAAAACGTCACAATTTGAAAAGCAGTGCAAAACTTTTTTACTGAATTACCTTCACTTTCAAAAAAGGCTAATTTTTCTCTTGAATTTGTAGCTGTGTTTTTTATTTTTCCCTATCTTCCTACCAACACACATACACCAAATATGAGTATTTGTAAAATATGTATAAAATTCAACAAAATACATAAGTACAAGGACCACTTAGGGACTGAGGGAGAGGGATATAGCTGAGTGTGAAGGATTCAATCTCCAGTCCCATGGTAGTGTTGTTGTGGGAAGAGGTGGTCAGGGGCAAAATGTCCAACGTTTTAGGTACCTGACAGATGAAACAAAATAATCAAAGAGACGTGTAAATAGAAATAAAATCAGAGGTCACATCATTAAAATACATTTTGAAGCATAACTTGTAAAAGTTAAAAATGCGCAAGTTATAAAGGTGTTACTTGATGAATTATTGCATAGTGAAGGCACCTGTTTAATCATCACCCAGATCATGTTAGTCTCCATGGTTTTATAACTGTATAAGAAAATAGTTTTGACATATTTTGCACTTGTACCCTTTTACATTGTAAGATAGATAAATAAAATGGAAATACTGCACTGCAACTGTTAAGAATTTTTGTACCATGTGCATAGAGAGACCCCTGCTGGAGTAATTTTTTAAATGAGAGCATCAAACCAACCCACAGAAACAGTACAGTAAAAGTAATAACCATGAATTTGCAGGCTTTAAGATTTCTGAATGCATTTTGTCCCAAGATACAGGAAATGTTTAACTCCCCAACAAAAATTTCTACAGCAAGGAAGGATTTTGAAGCTTTCCTTGGTAGTTATAAC
>RJWT010007181.1:0-28040 GCA_004365215.1 Cuniculus paca | reverse complement strand
CACACATTATCTCTAGGTGAAAGGATTTCAGATTAGTCTGCTTACAGTGTGGCGTCACCCAAGATAACAAAAAGGCCTAGTGCAGTTTTTCCTAAAATAGAAAGCCAGCTTTCTACATTCAGTACTGCCTTCTTTGCCACTTTTCTGTAGAAATACTGATTGACTGTCTGGAGTTTCCAGTGTTTCCTACAACTGATTAAATGGGCAGAGCATGGAGTTTTCTATTTATTTCCAGGTGAGCTCTTCACAGTCCCTGGCTTCTGAAAGTTCTCCTTCCACAAATCTTCGATGGCTCTGTATCTGCGCGAGCCCCAGTCATACAACTTCACCCCGTTGACCCGGATGAATGCGATAGCTCGTTGTGGGTAACAGATGGAGGCCACTAATCCCATGAAACCAAGCGGATACCCCAGCTTCTTTATTTTTGAACCTCTAGTGAAAAGAAGTCCAATGATACCAAGTCTTGGAAAAAACCCTGGGGGAGCATTTTGGAGCTACTCATAGCTGTCTAATCCCCCCAGAACCAAACTTTGCATCTTGGGTTCATTTTGGAGGATGTCTCCTGGCACCAGTTTGTATATGGCTCACGTTGACGCTGCAGCTGTGAGATGCTTTCTTTAAGCTGAGTCCTCGGCTCCTCCGTGTATTTAGACGGACCCTCAGGAACTGAGCAGCGTGGCAGCTCACTGGCCTTCATGGGGTGTCTGTGAGGCGAGTCCTTTTTTGGTCAGCATAGACTCTGAAGGTGAGCAGGCGCAGGCTGGCCAGGCCCCTTGAACATGTTGCTGGTTCTCTCGGCTTTAAGCTGTGTCCTGGAGGCCATTCATCTTTGTGGTTTTGCCACCACCTTGAGATATCGTCATTTCCTTTTTCCTTTCAGTGTTTAGGTGCTGCTTCCAAAGACTTCTTAATCTTCAGATTACTTAGGTATCTATGTGATCCAAACTGTGAGAAACAAGGTCCACTGGGAGAACTCTAGCTTGTCTCAGTTCCATCTAAAGTGATGCTGCCCTCCTTTGTATCTTTTTTAAATGATTTTTATTGGTACATTTTAGTTATCTATAATGATCACATTCATCATAGAGAATTTGCACCTGTACATGATCTAACTTGATTCTTTTTTTCTCCATTCTCCTACCCTCCCTTCAACCCCTCCTCCTTTGTAACTTTTAAAGCTAATTTATTATCTATCCTACCATCAAAATATAAGCAGGAGGGGCTGGGGTGTGGCTCAGTGATGGTGCATCTGCCTATCATGCACAAGGTCCTGGGGTTTAAGCCCCAGCACCTCAGCAATAGAAATGTCCACATCTAGGATTGATTTATAGTACTGGCTTTAGCATCACAACTCAAAACAAAACAACATTTTTCAAGACATTGGATGTCAAGCAACAAAGGAGAGTTTTCCTTCTGAAAACTCAGAAACATCAGGAGCAAATTCCAGCCACCCCAGTGGACCCCAGCGGACCCCAGCAGACTATATCAGGAGAACTCCAGGCCAGCGAGTGCTGAGATTCCAGGAAGTCCAGTGATTGGGGATCACAGGACGGTGCTGCAAGACAGCGCTCCTCGGAGAGAAGACTGTCCCCTGAGTATTCAGCGATGACAAGCCACCCAAAGTCACAGCCTCCATTTAAGCCATGGTAAGGAACCGGAAATGTATGGCAAAGCCTCTGCTAGAAAAAAGGAAACTAAGAGACTAGAAAGAGAAGGAGAAATACATCTCCGAGAAGGCAGAAGAATAATAAAGATAACAGCATACATCAGTGGAGAGAGAAAATCAGTGAAACTCATGCTGGTTCTTGCAGTTCACAAAATGAGTTAACCTCTTGCCATAGTGGCCAGGAGAAAGAAGACACAGATGACCAGGATCAGCAGTCAGAGGGGTACAGCACTGCAGACTCCACAGGCTGCCAGGAGCAACCTAGGTCCGTTGATTTGGCAATGTGAATGAAGGAAGAGGTCCTATCCGAGGCCTGGCTGCAGAGTGCACTCCAAAAGAAACAGGTAACCTCAGTCACTGTGACCGGTAAAGGAAGCGAAGGTATAGTTAAGAGTCTTTCCACAGAGAGAATTCCGGGCTGATGCAGCTTCAGTAGTGACGTCTACTAAGCCTGTAAGGAAGGAAACAAAACTACTACACAAACCCTTGTGGAAAATTGAAAAAACACTTCTCAAGTCAGTGGGTCCACTTTTGCCATGATCGCAAAACAAGACAAAGGCATAACAAGAAAGCCATGTATCTCTCACCAGATCTCTTAAACATAGTTACAAAAGTTTTCTATGAAACTTCAAGTTAAATTCAACGATATGTCAGAAGGAGACACATCATAACATTTGGGGTATCCCAAGAATGGGGTATCCCTATCATAACAAATGGGGTTATCTTAAGAATGCAAAGTTCCTTTAACATTTGAAAATCAATCCGTGTAACTCTCCATACTGATAAACTTTTTTTTTTTTTAAACTGGGAATCAAACTCAGGACCTCACACTTGCCAGTCAGGCACTGTGCCACTGAGCTATATCTCTGGCCACTGATAAACTTTAAAAACATAATCTATGTGTTGAACTCAACAGACATACACACAAAAGCGTCAAAAAATCCAACATTGGTTATTGATTTTTAAAAAACACATTTTTGCCAGGCATGGTGGTGCATGCCAGTAATCTTAGCTACTTAGGAAGCTGGGGAGGCTGAAGCAGGAGGATTGTGAGTTCAAGGCCAGCCTAGGCACTTTGTCTCAAAATTGAAAGAAAAAAGAGAAAGAAAGAAAGAAAGAAAGAAAGACAGACAGACAGACAGACTGGGATTCTAGCTTAATGCTAGAGGGCTTGTCCAGTGTAAAGCCCTGGGCTCAGTCCCCAGTACTCCCAAACCAACCAACCTGTCAGCAAACTAAGAATAGAAGAAGCTTAAACCTGCCTCCATGACCAGCTTACAGCTAACCTCATGATTAGTGGTGAGTGACTGGGTGCTTTTCCCCAAGATCAGAAACCAAACAAGGATCTATGCTCTTATCACAGCAGTTCACCACTGTCTTGGGGTGCACTGAGGCAGTAGCCAGTGTGCTAAGGCAAGAAAAAGAAAAAAATGTACCCAGATTGGGAAGACGTAAACTTGACCCTGTATTTTCAGACATGAGTCTATATGAATAAAGTCAGATGAGATCTAAATAAAAGCTAGAAGTAGTAAATTTGTTTAATATATATATATATATATATATATATAGCAGAATATACAATTATCTTTTTTCATGATGTACTTATTCAATAGCCGTTTTATTGGACATTTTGTTTCCAGTCTTTTGCTGTTACAAATAATCGTGGAATTACAAAGATTTGTGAATGTATCTTTCCAACATTTGTTTTCGTATCCTAACTTTGAAATACATTTTCAGAAGTGGGATTGCTGGCCCAGGGTGTGGTTTGGTAGTAGAGGGAGAGCTTGCCTGGCAATGCGCAGGGCCCTGGATTCCGTCTCTGGCAGCACCGAGAAAGTGGGATGGAGTCCCCAGGAGAATCCGGGGACGGGTCCAGGCCAGGTTGGCAGCTGTCATTCAGGGCTGGCGGCGGCGGGAGAGCGCCTCCCCCAGCATCTCCCAGGCGTGCTGTCCGGGCTCGGATCCGGTTCGGCGGCGCGGGTTCGCGCAGTTAGGAGCCACGCAGCGCGCGTTTCCATGTGGCACAGCCACTTTGCGCTTCTTTTCTGAGACTTACTGGCTTGCTCTCTGTTTTGTTTTTGTAGGCAGGGGCTGGACAAGTTTTGTTTTTTTTCACTTCAATTAGATTTTTACTGGTACATTTCGGATGTTCCTAAGGATCATCATAGAGAATCTGTACCTATACGTGATGTAACTTGTTTTCTTTCCCATTCCCCTATCCTCCCTTCAACGCCTCCTCCCCTCCCCACTTACAAAGTTTCGTTTCCATGTTTTCCTTCTTTCTGTTTTGTGTTATTTTTAAGTAATCAGATTTACAGTCTTTTCTCTTTTTGCTTCTTGATTTTTGAGACAATCAGGAAAAATCTGCCCACTGAGTGCACAGAAAAATTCACCCAACGCTTTTTCGACGAAGTCGTTTGTTTTCGTTTGCTGCAATCGGTGTCCGGTGAATAACGAGGGGCGGCCCCGTCACTTGCCGTGCCCCCGCGGCCCGGCTCTCCGAGGTGACCCGCCGCGCCCTGGGGCCCGCACCCTGCACATCCACGCGAGGCCCCGCCCCGCCCGGACGAAGGTGCCGGCCCGGTCCGCAGCCACGTAGCTGTGCGCGCGAGGCCCCGTGGTGACGGTGCCCGCCCGAGCGCGGCTGCACGCCTGGTGTTGCCCTGCGGCCGCGCGGCCCCGCCCCGGCCTCGCTCATTGGCCGCTCCCGCCCCGCCCCCTGCGCACGCGCGGCGGCGTCGCCGTGGAGACCGTCCGTGACGTGTGTTTACGGCTCGGCGCTCAGAGTGGAGCGGAAGGCGCCGCCGTGCGGCCCCGCCCCGGCCTCGCTCGTTGGCCGCTCCCGCCCCGCCCCCTGCGCACGCGCGGCGGCGTCGCCGTGGAGACCGTCCGTGACGTGTGTTTACGGCTCGGCGCTCAGAGTGGAGCGGAAGGCGCCGCCGTGCGGCCCCGCCCCGGCCTCGCTCATTGGCCGCTCCCGCCCCGCCCCCTGCGCACGCGCGGCGGCGTCGCCGTGGAGACCGTCCGTGACGTGTGTTTACGGCTCGGCGCTCAGAGTGGAGCGGAAGGCGCCGCCGTGCGGTCCCGCCCCCGCCGCCTCTGGAGAGGGCTGCGCGCCATAGCCGGGTCGCGCCCGGTCCTTCGCGATGGACGCCGTGCCGGCCGCTGTGCCCGCGGTCGCCGTGTCCCCGGGCGACGCCGGGCTGCTGTGGCCCCTGTCGGTGCTGTACGCGGCCCTCGTGGCCCGGCTGCTGGAGGTGAGGCCGGGGCCGGGGCCGGGGCCGGGGCCGGGGCCGGGGCCGGGGCGGGCGGGCGAGGGGCGCGGGTCGCCGCCTGTGGCAGCCGGGCCGCGGTGCACACCGCGCCGCCCCCGCCCCCGCCGGCCGCGTTTCCTCGGAGCGCCCCGGCGGCGTGGCGCGCAGTTCGTGTCGCCCGGGGTCGCAGTGGTTTGTTGGCGCCGCGGAGCCGGTGGCTTCCTCCGTCCTGTGTTTCAGTGTCGGGGCGCGCGGCGAGCGTGTGTTGTAGTCACAGAGGACGGCTGACCGAAGCGCCGCGATCCCGAGTCTGGCCCTGTGCTGGACCCCGGGCTGGGCCCGGCTGTCGCCAGCTGGGAGCCAAGCGCACCTCGGGCTCCGAGCGCGAAGACTGCCGGCCGGCCGGAGTGCTGTAGAGTGCCTGTGGTGGTCGTTTGTGTAACTGCCCGTTTTCCCGCCCTGTTCCAGCTGGTCGCTACCTTGCCGGAGGACGTTCAGCCCGGGCCTGACTTCTACGGGCTGCCCTGGAAGCCAGTGCTGCTCACCGCCTGTTTGGGGATTGTTTCGTTTGCCATTTTCTTCTGGAGAACCGTTCTTGCTGTGAGTGAATTGGCTTAGGAATACGCTGAACATTCTATAAGCATGGACGCTTTCCTTTCTGTTACTAACGTAAACAGAAACCCATGGTTATAATTCAAGCTAATTTTCTGAAACGATTTAATGTCATCTTAGTATTGGCAAAGACTTAATGAAAAGCAAGATAGCCATATCCACTTGTCAGTAGAGTTGGTGACTCGCACAGCCTGAAAAGCAGTTTAATAATTATATATATCACAGGTCTTTAAAATGGGATACAAAACAGGATAAGAAATATAAATTGCTTTTTTTGTGGTGTAATGTCAGTAAGCGATTATAAAGAAATAAATTGTGTGTTAAGATTTTGTACAAAGGTATTCATTGGATTGGCACTTAATAGAGTAAAAACTTGGCAAAACCTAAATTATATTAGGGAATATCATGCTCCATCCTACTTCTAGCCACAGAATGGAATATTAGGCTGCTGTATGTATTTGGAAAGTAGGGGGCAAAGAACCTGCTCACAATTTAATGTGAAGTGGAAAAAGTGGAAACAAACCATGAGGTGGTGATAAACGGTGTTGTAGAAACACACAGGGAAAGGTACTGCAGAGAAATACAGTAAAATGGTAGAAATGTCCAGGCGAGACCAGGCATAGTGGTGTGTGTATTCCTGCAGCCCCAGCGGAAAGGGAGGCTGAGGCAGGGTTGCAAGTTTGAGCCTAGCCTGGGCAACTTGGTCGCTGAGCAAGAGCCTGTCTCAAAAATAATGAGAAGGGTGAGAATGTGGTTCATGGTGAAGGCTCTGTCCCCGATACCGCCAAAAACAAATAAAAAAACCAAAATAGTGCCTTCCTAAAAAGAAGAGTCCTTTTACCTGGGTTCCTGTGAGGGCTTCTCTAATCTCACTGAAGAACTTCTTGAGTGAAAGGAAAATGCCTGGAAGGGTAAGTGGAAGTGGAGGGGGGGGGTGAAAACCTGCTGTTCCCCCTGCTCCTCCCCTTCTGTGCCCCCCAACCTGGCAGCTGTTCCCCAGCGGGCTCTCAGGCTCCCAGCTCCTGTGTCTGCTTCCTCCCACTTGCCTGAGGTCGTGTGGGTCTGAGGGGCAACCGGAGGCTGACTTCCGTTCAGGGGAGAACATGTTCGACCCTACCGGAGTTGGCTGCTGCGCTCTGCTGTGACCGATGGTGCGGTCGTGGTGCAGGGCCAACCTGGGGGCTGGTCTAGGATCCCCTCACTGATGGTAACACTTGGAAAGAGAAGACAGAGTCTGCATACAGAGAAGTGTAGCGATCAGCTGCTATGGGATTTAATTAGTTACAGTTTAGGTTTTATTACCCCCCAGTCGCTGGGAGGAAGAACTCTTTCTTTACTCTTCCTGGAAGTCCTTAGCTGGTGTTTTTCTGTGTTCTTCTGGGGTCTTCCCTTCTGCTTAGATTTAGTCCTGTTTTTGTAGTCTGGGGAAATCAGATGATGAGGTCTATTAGGTTATTTCTAAATTGAGTCACTAGTCCACCTGGAATAGGGTTTCTAAGGTGTCTTCCAGTCAGTGAGAGAGGCATATCTTAGTGCAAAGGTTGTGCCGGTAATCTTGATTCCTCAGTCTTTGTATAGTCACCATTTTTAGACTGCATGGTTGCTGTTTGGGGTTATCAGTAATTTTGAGTAAATAAATCATTAATGTGCATGTTATAAAAGCAAGCATTTCGTTATTAAAGGCAAATGCTCATCTCATAAGCTTGGCGTTGCTCAACATTGGCAGATAAGCAAATGTGTAGCTGTGAAGTAAGACACACTTTGATGTTCCTGTTTCAGAGACCGTTCATAATATATCACTAGCAATGCAGAATTCTTTTTAATCTTTCCTCATTTTATAAGTGTATGGATTTATCCCAAACCAGTTACTAAATTTTCATTTGGTTATGATTCTGACTGTTGTGTTAGGAACTATATATTTCTTTTAATCAAATGTTTAATTTTTTTTTTAAATTCTCTTTCTTTCTCTTCTAGGTGAAGGAGAGAATATACCAAGGTAAATTTTTAGGTTATTTTGTTATGTGAATCATCTCTCCCTATTGGTGTTTGCAGTTTTAGGTAGGCAAGGAGAGACAGTGACTTTTGGTGTCTGACTGACTTATTAACTGCTCCAAATGTTACTATCACTAAGTTGCTACCTTGGTATAGAGGGGCGGATGATGGTACCGGCTGAGATAGGAGATGTGGGGATAGGAGGTGACTGCTTATTTTGGAGCAGACTGAGCATTGCTGTGTTGCACAAGGGAGGCGAGAGGACAGTGTCTGTGCCGTGGACGCCGCAGCTCCTTAGACATTTATCTGCACAGGGAGTTTGAGAGACAGCAGTGTAGACCAGTAGCCGCATTTTCTGTCTCTCTTTGCAAATAACTTTCATTTGAAATGATTCCATTTTCTGAGAATGAGCGCGTTTTGTGAAGGGAGGACTATCCAGCTATATAACGTTTCACTGTGTTTCCTACCTTTGAAATAAAATTGCTATCTCTTTGAAACTAGTGTTACTATAGTTTTCCTTAATAGCATCTTACACACTGTTGCTGTTAACTGCAGATCTCTCTGGAAAAGCATAATAGTCAAGTTCTGTCTCTCCCAGTACCTCATAGTGCATCCTTGCTGCTGATACATTGAGCAGCTCAGTTTCATTTAGTGCTCATAATAATCTTCTGGCTTTTTCCTCTTTTTAGTCACTGAACAGCAGATTTCTGAAAAGGTGAAGAATACCACAAAGGAAAATGCAGAACTTGTGCAAAAAGTGTCAAGTTATGAACAGAAGGTATGACTGTTGTTTCACTCCCCCTCCTCCTTCCAGCACGACTTATTTCTGTCTGTGGTATAGCTCAGTTATTACGATATTTTTGAAGGCATATTTTCTCCCCTCGTTATTTCCTCTGAGCCCTCCAGATCTTAAGCATCATCACATGTATAAAGTATACCTTTCTGCTGTGAGGGGTCAACTCCTTGGAACAAAGTTTTAGTGGCACTGTGATTTATGTTACTTAGTTCTGAATGCTCTATTTTACGTAGATCAACGAATCAAAGAAGCTTGTTCAAGAGACCAAGAAACAAAATATGATTCTCTCTGATGAAGCAATTAAATATAAGGTAAAAATTCTTCTCTTTTTGGGATTATATTCTAAAAACAAAAGCAAGTATAATGTATATTGCTACTCTTAATATCTTTTCTTGTAGGATAAAATCAAGGAGCTTGAAGAAAATAATGAAATGCTGGTTGATACAGTTAAAACTCTTCTTGTTATGTTAGAATCTGAGAAGGAACAAAATGTGAAAAATCAGGATTTGGTAAGTTCTGCTGCCACGTGATACTACAGTTGTATTTTTGAGCTATTTTGTAAATTAGTTCAACAGTTCCCATGCTGTTAACTAAATAAGATTAGGAGTAACAGAACTGAACATACCTATGCCCATTTTGTGGAAGTTTCAGTACTAATCCAGTAGGTTGTTTTTATAGACCTGGGAAGTGTTTTGATCCTCAACCTTAGATAATTTCATATTGCTTAGCTGTGTCCTCCAAAACACAGAACCGCTAAGAAACTGTGGTCCACTGAGTAGTCTGTGTACACTGGTTTTATTTTACAGAGTTCTTTTTGTCTTTGTTCTTTTTGCCTACTGAATAGTTTAGAATCCCCTGAAAGTGGTAAACATAGTGAGGAGGGTTCTCAGGTTTCCTGCTCCTTGGGCGGCCTGGTCCCTTACTGAGCGCAAATCTGGTAAATTGCCTGTTTTCAGTCCTCCATGCACAGTGCTCTTTGGCAGGAAATTACCATACAACCTGCAGTTAAAGAACAGTGGGTTAGGGTCACCCCTTGAGCCAGTATTATAAATATTGCAAAATTCTGCATGTGACATTTGTCTGTTCCCCCTTGAAACTCTTTTTTTTTGTGTTGTGTTGTTTTGGTTTTGTCTTGAGACAGGGTTTCACCATGAAGTTCAGGCTGACTGTGAACTCTCTTTGTAGCCCAGGCTGGCCTCAAACTCTCCTGCCTCAGCCTCCCTAGTGCTGGGATTACAGGTGTTCACCACACCCGGAACCCTTATCATTTTTAATTCAGACAAGAACATGTTTAAAGCGACCTTGGGGCTTTTTTGTTTTCCTGCCACCAGGAAAAGCTGTTCCTTTTCCCTGGTTTCCTTGAATATTTCTTTGTACCATGTTGTGTGGTCATCCTGAAGCTTGTGGGTGCCATGAAACACTTGACTTCAGTTTTTTCTCTCAGCTCTTTAAGTTCTTGATTTTTTCTCCAGACCAAGTTGAGTCCTCTGATTTTACCTAAAATGTAGTGGATGGTTTGGGGTATGTTTTAATAATATCTTTCTTTAGCATATGTATCGGTGTCTCTCCCAAAGTCCTGATGCATTTTGTGTGTTCCTTGTTCCATGGTAGTTACTGGAAAACAAGAAATCTCTGGCCAAGTTAAAGGACGTTATTTCAACGAATGCCTCAGAGTTTTCCGAGGTAAGGCTGCCCACACTCCCTGCCGGCTGTCGGTGCCATGCGCTACCTGCTGGCGCACTGCGCGCTGCGGAAAGCCAAGGCGCGTGCGTTGGGGGTGGGGCTCCTCCCTGGTGCTGCTCCTGAGCAGCAGTGCTCTGTGCTAGGTTCAGGTCGCCCTGAACGAAGCCAAGCTCAGTGAGGAGAAGGCGAAGTCTGAGTGCCACCAGGCTAAGGAGGAAAACTCGAGGCTGAGGAAGAAGAAAGTGCAGGTAAGCGTCTGGTCGGAGGGGATGCACACTGGAAAACTACGCGACTCAGTCAGCGGTCTTTTCTCAGAGCTGCTTTGGCGGTGAGGAGAGGCTCGCACAGGGCCCTGCTGTGAGCCGGGCAGCGTTGAAACTGTGCTCCCAGAGTACTGAGGGCATGGGCACCTTCTCCATCACTCTGGATTTTTGGTTCTGTACATCAGTGGCAGCTCTTGGCCTCTGTCTTGTCAGATGCCAATCATTACTTTGGCTTCAGAAGGCTGGGGTCAGCTTTTTATCCCTCAGATTTAAGGGTTTGCTAAGCAGCTTCTGAGCAGTTACTGCCCCATCGGCCATAGGAAGGTTAAATCAGGGATCTGGGTTCAGCACATTCCCAGCAGGACCAGAAATCCCTCGGCTCGCTGCTGGGCAGCTCCCATTGGAATGTGTTCCATTCCCATCAGGCGGCACAGACAGTCCCCCATGTCCTGCCAGCGGGAATGTGTTGAGCCCATGTGTGCCACCTGGAAATCAGGCATTCGGGTCAGCAGTGTACACCACAGATGGGGTCAGCTTCCTTGGCAGCTCAGGGTGGGAGCCACATTCCCTGCTGTTGAACCAAGTCTTAGCCTCTGTGACAGGGCAAGAAGGGGCATGGCTTCTTGCTTCCCCATCCCACTCGTATGGTCCTGGTGCCTCTGTGGAGTCCCCAGCCCACAGGTACCTGTGTGTGTGACTTTCAGCTGGAGCAGGATATCGAAGACTGGAAGAAGTCGAATGCTGAACTCAAGGAGCAGGTCAGAACCTTCGAGAAATCTCAGAGGGATTTGGAAGCCGCCCTCGCTCATAAGGATGATAGCATCGATGTAAGTTTACCCCGGCCGACCCACGCCTGTTCTGAGAACTCCCTGGAACCTGCTGTGAGGGTGGGGAGGCTGTTAACTGCCTCTCACTTCTTTGCTAGGCGTTGGCCAATTGCATCACACAGCTGAATCAGTTCGAGTGTGAATCTGAATCTGAGGACCCAGGTCCAGGCGGAAACGAGCCAGATGAATTAGCCAATGGAGAAGTGGGAGGTAAGACCAGCCCCAGGCGATGGGCCTTTTTTTGTCTTCTTGTCTATACTATTATTTTATTTATTTGAGACAGGGCCTCTCTGTGTAGTGCAGGCTGACCTTGAGCTCAGTGTATAGCCCACACTGGCCTCAAACTCACAGAAAACTTCTTGCCTCAGCCTCCTGAGCATTCTTGCCTCAAATTACATGCATGGATGCTGCTTCTCAGCCGACTTTCTTGTTGCCTTGACCCATACGGCTCTTGAAGTTCTTAGGGTGAAGGATCATGAGAGGATGAGAAAGTAAGGGACAAAAGCTGGGGTCAGGTGGAGTCCTTACCTTCCTAATAGGAGGAAAGGAATTGGCCTCTCAATGCAGGGATGTTTATACATTTTAGCAACTTAATGTCACATGACACCCCATTGTCCTAGCAGTCACTGTTCAGATGGTCTAGGTGTTCTCTGGGCTGAAGCAGCTTCTCCACCTGGCTTGCCCCAGGTGCTCTTTGTTCTTGGGACGGCCATGCCCCAGCCCTGCATGTGTGGTTAGTTTCCAGCTTTAAAGTCTCCTAACATCTTATTAATAATTTGTAGATATGTCTGGGTCATTGGGGGGCAGTAGCATCAGGCAAGCAAGGAACACTGCTTTCCGACCCCTTGAGAACTGGATGTGGACACTGGCACCTTATGCCCCGGCATTGGCCTCTGTGCCGCAGGAGAAACTCTCAGCTTCATGGAGATGACACACGGGTCCGTACTCACGGCCTCCACTGCTCTGCGGTTCTCAGGCCCTCAGCTCCTTTGAGTGCAGAGATGGTGGAGCTGCAGCCCAGGCTGAGGGCAGAGGCTGAAGGGCAGCAGTGTCCTCGATGAGGAAAGTGGTCTGGGCACCACTCCAGCTGCAGACGGCACCTGCCGGCTCTCCCATACCTGCACCCGTGAGCTCCCTGACCCACGCCTTCCGGCTCTCCCTAGACCGTCCCACAGCAGAGCTAAGATCGCTCAGCCACAGCCCAGATAGCGTGCTGTCTTGGCAGGAACTCATGAAATCTAAGTGTGCAGTTGTCTTAAAACAGCGTGGTCAGTTCTGTTGGTGAATTTGTTTTTCTTTTCAGTGTTCGATGAGCATTAGTTTTGTGGAAGTCAGGACAATAGAGTTAAAATAGCAAGGGAAGACAAAATGCTTCTCTTTTGTAGGTGAGCGGAAAGATATGAAAGCTCAGGTTAAGCAGATGATGGACATCTCCCGGGTGAGTCCCTTTTACAGCGTCCCCCAGCTGCCTGCGAGTCCTGCCTGTGCCTCACTCTCAAGACCGTGCCTCTCCCCCACGATTTGCAGACACAAACTGCAATATCCGTGCTCCAGGAGGACCTCAGACTTCTGCAGGTGAAGCTGAGAGCCTCGATGTCCGCCAGGTGTGACCTGGAAGGTAGGTCCCCGGCCATGGGCACGCAGCAGTCAGGCTGAGCACTGGCCAGGACAGGGGAGCTGGGGAGCCAGGGAGCCGGGTGCCATGTCCTTGGCATCTGCCCTGGGCAAGGCATCTCACTCCCAGACCAGATCAAGAAGCTGGACGAGGAGTGCAGCACGCTGCAGTCAGCCAAGGCCGGGCTGGAGGAGGAGTGCAGGACGCTGCAGCAGAAGGTGGAGATCCTGAATGAGCTGTACCAGCAGAACGAGATGGCGCTGCAGAAGTAAGCCACGGCTCACTGCCGCCACCACCGCCGACAGAGTGCTGTGGGTGCCGTCGGTCCCGCTCTGTCTGTGCTCAGCGGGGCTGCGATGTCTTCCTTTGTGGTTTCTTCCTGCCACCTGACCGACCCGCAGCACCTGTTCCCTTGCTGTGCACAAGAGGAGTGGCTTTGGGTGCCGCAATTCCAGCCAGGGACAGGGCCGCGTCTTTTCTGCAGAGGCTGCCCTCGGGGCGGTCCCACCACAAGTGTCATCTCCTTTCCTGCACTGTGGTGACGGCCCGCGTTTTCCTAGCTGGCTCAGACACAGCTTAGAGGAAGCAGCCGTCCGCCCTCCTCATCCTCTTAGCGGCCCCAGAGCCACCTGCTCGCCCGCTGGTCTGTCCCCAGCTGCGGTGTGAGGTCCGGCCCACACCATTCTCCCAGTCACCTCACGTGTCCCTTTCTCTCACACACGATGTGGTTGTGTCCTCAGGCTGCCCGCAGGCGCCTTCGGAATGCAGAGGGTTTGCTCCACGAGGTCCTGCTTGGGGTTCTTCTTGCTTTCTGTTTCTCTTTCAAATTGTTGGAGGATTTTCAGTTTTGTTCTTCTGTGAACATGGCGTAGATAGCCACAGCTTGCTTGGATCGTCTTTTCATAATCACCTTCCAGACCACAGCATGTGCCCCGTACTAAGACCTGCAGGAGGTACTGGCTCCTCTCTTGGGTGTGCTAACGCTTTCACCACAGACCACAGGGGACGTTGGTCATTTACAGTGGTCCCCACCAATGCACATTCCCTCTGTGTACATGTTCACTGCTCCTGTCATTCTTCATTCTACACCAGGGGTCTTCCCTTTGAAATTGCTTTCATTCTAAGCCAGACGTGGCGAATACCTGTAATCCCAGCACTTGGAAGACTGAGGCAGGAGGATTGCTTCGAGTCTGGGGCCAACCTGGAGTAAATACCAAGATCCTTTCTAGAAAAAAAAAAAAAAAGTTATTTTCGTTCTTCTTGAAGATGGTAAATTTGATTGTTGGAAATGTCTTTATTCCCTTCCAGTCCATTTAGGAGGGCTCTCTAAGCTGGTCATAGTGCTATGGTGGTCCTTTATTGTAGTATCTAAAGATGACTGACTAGCATCTGGGGACTGGTCTGTAACGCTCCCCATGGCGTCCCTGCGTCCCCAGCGGTCAGCGGTACTGCGTGCAGGCCTTGCTCCCTGTGATCCTACCTGGGACATTGTCACTCTGGGGTCTCCACGTGACAGTCCCATCTCGTTCTCGTCTCCTGTGCCAGGTGAACGTGGCACCTTTCTAGACAGTGCTGACGCTTCCTGCGTTCTAGGTGTTTCCCTCCACCCTGTCTTACCACGCGCAGTCCCATTCCCCGCGCATCTGCTGCCATGATCATTCGTGAGCTCCTGCTTTCAGTCGCTGCGTTTCTGGTTCTTTCTCTTTCAGTGCAGGCATCAAACCCAGGCCCACAGGCTGCGTGTTAGCACCGGGCTGCACCTGGCCCCTTTGTTTTCTTCTACGACACAGGGTCTGTCTGTGGCGCCCAGGCTGTTCTTCAGCTCCGGGACTCTGTTCTCCTGCCTCGGCCTCCTAAGTAGCTGTTCCTCAGTTTATAGTTTCTGATCCTCTGCTGAAACTCAAAGCGGACTTTTACTTTCTCACCTACAAGGCACGATTCCTTCTGAATCTGTGGGTAATCTCATCGCACTGTCGTTCGCTTGTCTGAGAGGTTTTGCCCGGTGTCTGGTCCTGGCCGTTCCTGTCGCTTCTGATTGCCTGGCAGACGTGATGCGTGGTGATCGCAGAGGAAGCACAAGGCCCAGGGTGCTGCTGGTTTCCTGTGGTGGCAGCCTGAGGTTGCTTCTGCTTAGCCGCCAGCCGTCACTGTCATCCGGCTCGCAGTTCAGCCCGTTCCGAAATGGCTGGGTCCCTTCCGGGGACCCTTGTGCTGCTCAGTGCTTGGGCGCAGCACTGTGCAGTCCCAACGAAGGCCCGCGCCGTCCCCTGCATCCGCACCTCTGCGGCCCTCAGCTCCACTGCATTCTTCTCAGCACCCAGGGATTTATCAAGGGCTCGCTTCAGCCTCCTTCTGGGCATTGTCCTCAGTGTGTGGGCGAAGCTGGGTGGTGGGGCTGGCCTCTGGGGCCCGCAGGTTGCTTTCCAGCTGGGTCTCAGCCACAGGTGCCCGTCTGCACCCGAGGCCTTGCCTGTGTGCTCATCACGGCATCGGTCTCTATTGAGGAACAGCTCTTCCGCGACAGCATGGAAGGGAGGGGGAGGGGGAGGGCCCAGCCAGTGCCTTTCCAGCCAGAGTGGCTCGGCTGTCCTGGCCTCCCACGGTGCGTGCTCATCTGGCACAGGCAACTCGCTTCTGGCGCATGCTGCGCTCTTAGTTTGTTCTGTTTGCTGCCGATGAGAGAATTACAAGGAGAGGTGAGAGAACACGAGTGATTGCCCAGAGCCTGACCTCGCTCCCGGGACTCCGTCTGTGCCTGGGCTGCTGGGCGGGGGAGTGGCCCGTGGCCAGGCGCGCCCCTGGCAGCTGCCTTTGTCCTAGGAAACTGAGTCAGGAGGAGTACGAGTTGGAGCAGCGAGACCAGCGGCTGTCGGCCGCGGATGAGAAGGTGGTACTGGCCACAGAGGAAATCAAAGTCTACAAGTGAGTGTGGCATCTGTGGCGCCGGGACCGGGGCTGAGGTGCTTTGTAAAACTGTTTGCGTTAAGTGGAAGAGCAGCGAACAGCCAGAGGACGCAAGCGCGTTGAACTCACCCAGGAGGAGTTTTAAGTTAACAGACAAAAACTTGTGAACGATGAAGCTGCTGTGCTGATGGCGCCGCGGGTGTGGGGAGCCCGGCCCCGACTCCAGGGCTGAGGCCTGCGTGCCAGTCTTTAGGAGAGCAGCCTGCCCCGTCACACGGCTACGCCCACTAGAGTCCTGGCGCCTCTGACAGGCCAGGGGTCCGCGCGCGTCTCGGCTCATTTCCCGTGGATAAATTGAAGGGAAAACCCTTTGTGGGGAAGGTGCCCCTAGCAAGATTATTGGCTAGCATTACTGCCGGACAGTTAAGGAATTTCACAAGTTGTCAGCTCACCTCTCCGGCCGTTCAGATGAGGGCACTGTGAGGCTGTGCACCGTGACACGTCTCTATGACAAGGTCTTTGACGGTCAAGGGAACACAGTCGTTGTTTCAGGTTTTACTCGGTTTTAACTGGGAAGTGTAATTTTTAGGCGGAGAATTCAAGAAATTGAGGAAGAATTACAGAAAACAGAGCGCTCCTTTAAAAACCAGGTAACAGACTGCCCTGTGGTTGCAGCGTCCTTTAACCGCCCCCCCCCCACCCACACAACTGTCGCTGTGCGCGGCCACCGGCACCGTCCCTCAGTGTCTCTCGTGCTCTCTCTCAGCTCGCTGCTCACGAGAAGAAGGCCCACGAGAACTGGGTAAGCTCCGCTTTCTCCCCTTCGCCCTTTCCTGCTGCATTCAAGGGCCGCGCCGAGCTTGACCCTCTTTCTCCACAGCTCAAAGCTCGACACGCAGAGCGGCTGATGGCCGAGGAGAAGAAGGAGGCTGCCAGCCTGCGGCACAGGTGCGTGGCTGCGCTCGGGCCCCGCTTCCCCGCCCCGAGGGCTGCGGTCACACCCCAGCCCGTGTCTCTGTGTGCAGGCTGGTGGAGATGACCCAGAAGCTGGCCATGCGGCAGGAGGAGCCTGTGATCGTCCGACCTCTGCCAGGCCGGCCAGGGGCGCAGAACCCGCCCCGGAGAGGTGGGCTGCTTTGTCTTTCTGGGTGTGAGCATCAGGGAGCGCAGAGGCTGCCACGAAGCGGTAACCAGCGAGCCTTGTCACCACAGGTCCCCTGAGCCAGAACGGCTCTTTCGGCCCGTCCCCTGTGAACGGTGGTGAGTGCTCCCCGCCCCCGAGTGCCGAGTCCCCGGGACGGCCGCTGTCGGCAAGCTGCGCGCCAAGAGACCTGGCCCGAAGTGGCTTTGGTGAGCCTCCCCGGGGCCCCCCCGCCCGCGTGGCTCTACTACAGGCCCGAAGCGGTCCTGGTTTGGGGTGTTTTCCTTTCACACTGTGAAGTGGGGTGCTGATCTTGTTTAGGAGCGCGTGTTTGTGGTCCAGGGAGCTGGTGCAGGCCCGTCACACCCTGACCGATCTTCCTTCCCATCCCCCAACCCTGGCCTCCCTGCTTCCTGTCGCTTGGTTTCGTGCGAGAGAAGCCAATGCAATGCTGCTGAGCCTTCCATCTCTTCTCGCCCAGCACGGTGGCCTGCAGCACGCTGTCCCCACAATCTAGGCCTTCCTGTGTCCCTCCTCCTAGCTGAGTGCCCCGTTGTGCACAGCCGCCTTCTTTCTACCCACCCACCTGGTGGTGCCCAGAGGCCGCTTCAGCGGGGCCGCGGGAGCCCGTGCGCGCGTGCGTGCGTGCATCCGCTGGGCTGAGCGGGCTCTGTCTTCTGTGGCGGTGCTGCCTCCGAGGCCTGAGACTGTAAAAGCTGCCTTCAGCCTCTGGCTGGTGCAGCAGGTGCAGCTCAGCTCACTCCAGTGCACGAGGCGTCACCTTCCCAGCTCACCACGTCCACAAACGCTGGCTGGAGGCCTGAGCCCGGGTCGGTGCTGCTGGTCTGCTCAGGTCCCTGCTGCGCTCCGCCAGGTCCCCAGGCGGCTCTTGTTTCGGAGTCTCAGGACTGCAGCATCGCGCCTCCCGCACTCAGAGGCACAGCTGGCCCGTTGAGAGCCGACCCTCGGCCAGCCGAGCTGCTGCTTCCGAGGGCGATGTGCGGAGCGGGCCTCTGGCTGTGCTCCGTGTGTCATCTGAGTGCGTTCTCTGCCCCCAGATCCTGGCCCGGGCCCTGGCCCCGGCCCTGGTCCCATGATGAGCTGCGGCTCCCGAGGCTCCTCCCCGGCAAAGGGCATGGACGAAGGCAAGGTGAGCCTGGGGTCGTGCCGGGGACCCACTGACCCACTCTGGGACGGGCGCCTGGTGTCGGCACTGAGCTTGGAACTCAGCCTCCTTCTGTTCGCAGGTGAGCATGGCCGCAAAGGGGCCCCCGGCCTTCTCGGGGCCACCGTTCCTGGGAGGCCCCCTGCCACCGCCTGCGGGCTATGGGCCACCGCCTGCGGGCTACGGACCTCCGCTGCCTCTCTGCGGGCCCTTTGGACCTCGGCCAATGCCACCACCGCCGCCACCATTCGGTAAGAAGCTGGGGACAGGTGCTGGGGACAGGTGCTGGGGGTCAGCTCAGCTGGGCCTCTCCTGCCCCCACCCGGCAGCTGCTGTTCCCTGCTGCTGCCTCCCCGCAGCTCAGGGCAAGGAAAGGGCCCCGTGGGAAGGCCAGGCCTCCCTGTGCCTCAGGCTGCAGCTTAGCCGTGCGGAGCCTCAGTTTCCTTCACCCGTGAAGCCAGATGCATCGCTCGGCTTCTTGAGGTTGGGGGCATTCATACTCTCCCAGCAGCCTGGGGTCCCCCCTCCTCCAGGACATGTCCGCAGCACCCCTCTTGTTTTCCAGTCCCGTGCGTGTGCCCACCGCTGGGCCTGAGGGACTTTGCACCAGGCCTCCTGCCCAGAGGCCGCGACCTGCCGCTCCACCCTCGCGAGTTCCTGCCGGGACCTGCGCCATTCGGACCTCCGGGCCCACTCGGCCCCCGAGAGTACTTTATTCCTGGCCCTCGGCTGCCACCGCCGCCCACCGGGCCCCAGGACCACCCACCGCCGCCCGCTGCAGGAGCCCCCTTGCTTGCAGGGCCCCGGGACGAGCCCGCCCCAGCCTCACCGCGAAGCAGCCAGGACTCTTCGCAGGCCCTGAGGCAGAGCCCGTGATGCCTGCCCGGCGGGCAGCGGACTGCACTGTTCAGAGTGCAGAGGGTTTCATTGGCTTTGAAATCCACAAGTTCATTTTAAAAGGTTTTTGGTCCTCAGCTGCCTTGGGCAGTGTGCATTTTTGAGCCAAACAATTCAGAAGTCTCAGCTTCCTCTAAAAATTGCCTCTTAAGCACGAGTATCCTTCCAACTTTGAAATGTGCAATAACTATACCTGTGTTTTAGTTAATGTAGCATATGTATCGCAAAATGATCCAGAATGTCATAAAAATGACCATTTCCTGTGGAAATGCTTTAAGAACACGTATTTCCATTACCGTATTTTTAGTGTACTAGCTGAACACAGAGCCCTGGTGTTCATCCGCTTGACCCCTCCCCGCCCCATATGGTTGAAAAGACTGTTACTTACAGATGTTTACTCAGAGATCATCCACTGTATCTCCCCTCCGCTGACCTCCTTTGTAGCAATAGTTAATAAAAACTTGTTTGTTAATACTCCCAAGCCTCTCTCGCTTGGTTCATTGCCTGCTGTGAGACCTGTTGGAACTCTGGCTCCCTGGACCGGAGGTGACCCCTCTGCAGGCTCTGTCGCTCCGTCTGGGGTCACCCTGGGGCAGGAGTGAGAGTTTACAATAGGAGCGACATTTGACCTCAGGCTCTGTTTTTTTTTAACCATGATTGCATTAAGGGGTGTAACAAAAGTAAAAATCGTAACTATAAAAGCAAATTTCTTCATAAAAATGCAGTCTCTTCTTTCTCACATCTACAACTGACTTTCAAGGAACAGGAACCAAAAAATGAGAAGAATCTAACCTGAGAAAAAGCGATGGAGAAGCGTAAGGCTTCTACCCTGCTCCTGGGCAGCTGCGGGCCGTGCTCTGCTCTGTCAGCGCTGCAGGTTCTGTCCTGAGATTAGCGTCTGAGCAGCGGTCATGACTGCGGAACCCCGAGGTCTCCGAGGCTGCAGGTGCGCCTGCCACACTAGTCGGGACCTGTCACTAGGCTGCCTGCGCTATTCTAAGGACTCGCTCTGCAGACACCGAGCACAGTAATGTTTTAAAGAGCTTTCTGAATAAATTTTACTGGTTGGTTTCCTGACCTTAGGGCAAACCTAGAAAATAACTTACAACTAATCAGGTAGTGAGATCATTCCAAACTCTGGTCATAAGGTGCTCAAAGCCTGGAAGTCGTTTCTGAGCTCTAAAACTGAATACACTGGCTTGGCTTTTGCCCTCAGATTTATTTTCATGTCAAAAGGGAGGGGTAAGAATCCTTCCGTCTGATCTCCAGCGATGGTCAGGAGGTGCTTTTTGTAAACGGAAGAAATTTGTATTTCTCCGTACATCTCAGTGACCCCTCCACTTGCGCAGGGTGCTGTTTTCTCTCTGGACGCCTGGCGGCCCTTGGTGGGGTGCTGGGTGTGGGGAACCAGTGTTGCCAGTGTTTCTCTTGCTCTTGGTTTTTCTGAGTTTAAAAGGAAACTCAAGATGTCGTGCTGGAACACACCTGTAACCCCAGTTCTCGGAAGGGCGAGGCAGGAGGATCGCTGTGGGTTCAAGGCCAGCCTGGGCTACCGTACCGAGGCCAGACCAGCCTAGACTATGCAGCGAGAGCCTGTCTCGAAAAAAATCTACTTCTGATCCAAAGCCTTTGCGGACGGAGCACAGTAACTTAAACCGCACTCTTTAAAGAGGCTCAGGGTCGAGATGGAGCTGGGACTGTGAAGGACTCCTGGAGCTCGGGTTACTGCCGCATTCCTTCCCTTCTTTCTTTCCCTTCTTGCGGTTGGGGGAAGCCCAGAGCCCGCCCTGCAGCGGTGCTGTGCGCCTGTGCCGTGCTGCGCAGCGCTGATGTCTCAGCGTGACACGGCCCCTGCCTCGCGCTCGCGCTCAGCTCACTGCCCGCCGCAGTGCGTGGAGAGGCGAAGCTCTGAAGTCGGTGGTGGAGGAATTCTTCAGGAAAAGAATTCCACCCACACAGCCTCCGGCTAATTCACGCCGAGAAGGGTCGGTGGGGCGCCAGCAACACCTGCCATTTTTAACCTGCACAGAAGACAGAATCGTGAACATGACCTTTGAGTGTTACCTGTCGACCTCTGCAGGACACAGAAGGTCCACTTGTACTTTTAGAGAGCACGTAAACAGTGTGTGTGCAGCTAGGAAGCAGGCACAGTGAATGTTTTTATTTTTTGTCAAACCATGTCAGTGGGGTAAATCTATGTTTTTACTCAAAATTACCTTCCCGCTTAAAGCCCTGTCGGTGCCCCTCCGCCTGTCTCCCAGCGCCAGGCAGCTCCCGGGACCCCGAGCCGGCCTGTAACCACAGCCAGCCTCTGCTCCGCCTGCTGCGCCCCGTGGCCAAGGATGCCCAAGGCAGGCAGGCAGCCAGGGTGCGGCCGGAAGAGCAGCCCTTCCCCCTGCGGTGCCCGCTTCCCACCTCAGGGCAGCCCCGTGTCAGAAGTCAGCTCTCGGCTGCTCCTGGGTTTCCCTGCCACCCCGCCCCGCTGAGGGTGCGGCCGGCCTGCGGTCCTCGCTGGAGAGCGGTTCCGGTGGCCGGTGGCGCAGACCGTTCCGTGCCGACTGCTTCCAGGTGTGATCGCCTGCCGCCAGCTGGCCGCCTACCTCGGGCTCAGCTGAGCACGCACTGCCCAGTCCAGCCCAGCCCAGCCCAGGCCCTGCGACGCGCAGGACACAGATGCCGCGCGGCCCGAATGAAGGAGCCCGACACGCCCATTCGGCTACATTTTAATAGGAGGTTTCAAGCTTATGTTTTTAGGTCTCAGCAACATCAAACAAAAGGTACCGAGGCGCCCACAGGGTAGAGTGTGCCGCTGAGCTCCTTAGAGGGTGCACGGAGACACAGAGGGTGGCTCACCCCAGCAGCTCACAGCCTGGGCAATCGGATGGCTCGGACGGGAGTTCAAGAACTGAGCGGAGAAAAGCAATTTATTAAGGCAAACTCTTCATCCCCCGGAGCTACTGTGGACTGAACTGCTGTGGTGTTTGCATTTTATCCAGGCAAGGTGAAAGGCAAGACTGAAGCGGGCTGAAGTCTTCAGGCTCCCAGTTTGGTCCGGTCCACACTCACCTACGAGCAGAGGTGGCAGAGGCAGGGCAGAGCTCTGAGGCGCAAGGGTGCGGGCCGCGGTCGCCTCCGTCAGAGGCAAACAAGCTGAATGGCGTCCCCGGGGCCTACGCCAGTTTAAACGGGCAGGAACTGGCTGCTCCCTCATGCACCGCGGGTTTAAAATAGCGAGTATCAAAATCTCAGTGTTGTGTGTTGAGTATTTACCTCGTGTGTGCTATGAAAGTTTCATTTATGCTCTTAGGAAGTCAAAAGTAACGTAAATGGTCAAAACTATAATACACTAATGACCTACACGTTTTCATATGGATGAATGCCAATATATCTAAATAGTAAATAATGGCAATCCTAGCTACTTATATCAGAAAAAATAGAAAAGTCTTGGCTGATTTTGCATACTCAACACTCTAAGAAAAGGTATGCAGGTTTTAAGCTTTCACACTCAGTTGTCAGGAAAACAGCAGTTATTGCTGCAGTATCTCATTAGTCCTGGACACAATTATTTTCAGATGACATGACTTAGAGACTGTAAACCCATCTAAAAAGTTGTGTTTATTCTGAGATGCTTCTGATGTTAACTCTAAAATCATCAGGAAAAATAACAATGTGATGGAGAACAGCTGATCAACACGATTAAAATATGCTCACTTTCAGAAAAATAATCTGGTTATCTGGAGAAAGATCACAGCCACCACCCGAGGACACTATTCCATGCGGGACATTGGAGCCAGAAGTCCAGCAGCCCGTCCCGCTCTGGGGCCTCCCCACACAGCACGGGAGAGTGCACAGGGCCGCAGGAGCAGGGTGTAAACTCGAGCACGTTCTTATTGCTGTGTGGAGTTGAAGATGAGCACGCCTCCCACAACAGCACTAGTCCAAGAAGCCAGGCAGGGCAGAGGTGAATCAGAAAACAGACTATTAATTGCACGATTAACAGAGAAGAGCATGTGCCAGCACCTACAGTAAGCCTAGATCCAAAGGGGCTTCCGCTCTGCGACACGCTGGACTTGGTTCCACGGTGCGGCCGGGCCAGGCACTCGCTGGCCTGCTGGGGTGGGCACAGCCCACTTCCTGCCCGAGACGGTGAAGCTCCTACAGAGCTGTGGTGCTTGCTACTGGCTGGGGAGAGTCACAGGAGTTCCAGGGTACTCAGGTGAGGATCAGTCCTTGTGCAAAGTTTGATGCAGGTGAAGATAAAGTGGTTTCTTGGTCAATAACTGTAATTTTTTTCTTTTAAAGTCAGTGGGTTTCTTGTAGCTGTAACCACAAAAGGGAGAGCACTGTTTAGAATACCTGGATGACTGAACTCCTCCCAGGGCCAACGCCAGGGAAGAGGGCTGGGGGACACCGGAGCCCAGCGTGCAGCGACCGCACACCACTTACAGCTCGATCACAATCGGCCCGGGTCTGATCTCGTCCATCTCCATGAAGGCGAAGCACTTGGTGCTGGTGAACCTCTTCTTGGGCTTGTAGTGCTTGAATTCAAAGAAGACGGCTGCGCCTGCGGGTGGAAACACACAGGCCGCGTGAACCGCGGCCAGCTCCGCCTCTGGGGTCCAAGCGTTTGCGCTGATCGCCGCAGGGCGCAGAGGACAGGCATGACGTGACAAAGTGACCTGTGTGGAAGGTGGTCCAATGCTGCGCGACTCTAACTTACTGTGGCTGCCCCCAACCTCCTGGGTTCGAGCATCACTTCCGGCCGCACCACCTCGCTCTACGAGCACAGCACACGTCTCTGGGCCAGGCTGGCTCAGTCCGTCACTTGTGTTACGTGGTCACCGAGGAACACAGAGATTACACACGAGAAGGGCAACGCGAAGGCGTCACGGCCGCACAGAGCCCAAAGCAGCTGCGTCGAAAGCGCCATGCGCTACACGCAACAGGCATTAAAGAGTGGCTTACACTGAGGCGTCTCTTTCCCCTCAACAAAAATCTCGAGACTCAGTTATTTTTAAGGATGGGATTCAAACTGGTTATCCCATTCTAGCTTTTCCAGGTAAACACAAGTCTGGCCAGGCAGTGGCACCGCACTCTTGTGAACAGTGTAATGTGCAAATGTAGCCTGAGTGCTTCAGAAATGTGTGCTGTCCATGCCCAGCCTCCTGCCAGCACACTCCCAGGGATGGTGCTGTCCTCCCCGCGCATCCAGCTGGAGGGAGACGGGGCCACAGGGCAGGCCAGCGAGGCCCTGCCACCCTGCCGCCCTGCCGCCCTGCCTGTCAGCGTGAGGCGGCCTTGTGCTCTGCGAAGGCAATGAAATCTTACCATCAAAGATGGTAAGGGCGATCGAGCAACTAGATCACATGGTTCCTAATCCCTACATTTTTATAAAGTGCTCATGGATTCGACTTCTCGAGTCAATGTCTCCTGACACCCATGGGACATGGCTCCTCCAGGCCCGACCTGTGACGCACGGCAATGCACACATGCCCAGGGCGTGCCAGCCGGCTGAGCCCCCAAACCCCACACATACCTCTGGTCAACTTCTCCACATGCTTCTGGAGCTCAATGTCCACGTTGAAATGGACATACGTATCTTCCTTTCTTGAAGCCACGGGAGTGTCCTGCACGGGTGTCAAATCTATGCCATTCAGATCTAGAGAAAAGCAGGCTTCTGTGTAGGGCCCCTGCAGGCACACACTGAAAAGTGCCAAGAAACCACACAGAGGCCGCGGGGGCTCCTGGGGAACAGACTCCCGCTTCCTGCTGGCATGCAGGAAACCGTGTGGGTCGGAGGCAGTGGACTTCTGGAGCGGGGAGCACACCCTGCCCAGCCAGATGAGCACAGAGCAGGTGGCAGGCACGGCATGGTCTGTGCAGTTGAGGGCCAACTCCCCAACGGAAGAGACACTACTGCTTCTATGTGTGATAAAAACCCGCAATGTAGCGATTTGCAGAAACATGGCCTCTGTCCCTAATTTCCAATTCTGATCATGTGCGTGGCTTGGAAAGAGCTTTACGTCTAACATGACCAGAATTTTCCTGTTATATTTAAGTCAAGAACCAAAAGTGAACATGAGAACCACCAAGAGAACCTTTCATCAATGAGTAAAATGTCATATACATCATCCCAGTTCTGGTTATAGTTATTATTAAAACAACCAGATGAACACTAGCTCATCATGTAGGTTTTTATGTCCAGGATGCAGGAATCCCAGTTAATCAAAATATAGACTCGATTCATGACTGCTCAGAGCCTATGTACTGTTCAACAGAACTGTCTGAGGGCACCTGAGCTATACACTGCATTATCTCAGTCCTTCCAGGCATGGTCCAGTTCAGCAGCTATGCAAGAGCAACTCAGCACCCACTGCGTCCCCTGTGTGCATTTCCGAGTGGGTGACACAGCTCTGCTAACAGCCAACCGAGAGCACGGAGGCCAGCGCTTGTGGCAGAGTCCTATGCTGAGAGGCCCCGCCAGAAGTCAGCGTCGCAGCACCAGCGCCACAGGGCCCGGTCACCGCGTAGTCACATTTGCTCTGCGGCTGAACTCCTCTTTCTCCTACAGGTCTGAGTTTACTTCTATGATTGACACAAGTTCCCTCCATTAAATCTCAGCCCAGATGTTTCTCTGACTTGCCTCAAGCTACAGATTAAAGTAACTCACTTGTATGGTGCAGTTATTTCTGGATGATGGAATGACTTCATCCTTCACCACTCTATTATTATTACTACTGTTGTTGTTTCTATTACTATTTTTTAATTTTAGTACCAGGTCTCACTGTATTTCCCAGGCCAGTCTCGAACCCCTGGGCTCAAGTGGTCATGCTGCCTTAGCTGCCTGAGCAGCTGGATTGCAGACCTGGCAACCAATAATTATTTATTAAAAAACTTAAGTGATGGACAAGTATGTTCAGCAGCAACAGAAGAGTTTAACCGCTGGTTTCCCTCTTCGAGACTGAAGAAAACGTTTTCGGGGATAACAGCTGCTGCACTGGAGAGAAAGGCAAGGCCCAGGGACCACGCGGGACTGGTGCTGCGGCCGCGCCTGCTTCCCTGTCCCCACTGAAGACGCTCCCACGGGCCTGGGGTCAGAAGCCTCCCAGGACAGGGAGGGCGGGAGGGAGGACAGAGCAGAGGGCTCTGCCAAGGAAGTGAGGGGCTCGGCAACCTTCACCAGGGCGGAAGCCCTTGCTAGGGAGACTGTGTGGTTCTGGTCAGCACCCTAGACAGAGTCTGGAGAACAGCAAGACACCCAAGGGGCGGTGGGAGGGGCGAAGAGACTGCAGGGACAGAAAGAACAGACTTGTCGCGCACTCAGACCAACTGCCCGCGAGAAGTGGGAGTGCCGCGTGCTGCAGACAGGGACTCGTGAAAGCATGCGTGCTAAAGAAAAGGCCGTGACAACAAATTTGAAAAGAATAAAAGAGACACAAAGATGATCTCAAAAGCAAGGTGTAAGTTACAAAAAGGAAAATATTTTCAGTAAACTTGTCAGCAATGTTTAGTGATGGAGCAATGATTTTTTGCAGGAATTGTGTCTCATTGGAGAATGAATTAAAATGAGTTGTCAGAGATACAAAAGCACCCCTCAAAAAAACGGCTGCAATTTAGAAGTAATATAAAAGAGAGGGGAAAACCCAGACTCATTACCCTTTACGCTGACTGTGATATAAGGATCAATGCATTGTCCGGCGTCTTTCAGACCAATCTTCTCAATTCTGATGGTGAGCAGCGTCATGCCCGGCTCTGAGGGCAACCTTGGTAATAAAGTACCTGGCAACGAGGAAGCCACAGTGAAAGCCAGTGCTGCCGATAATCTCACAGTAAATACTGTCAACAACAGAACTATTCCACCTGCTCTGAATGTAGTAACCAGGCAAGCACAATGCAGTCTGGCCTCCAGAGCCCCTGAACACTTGTTAGCCTTTGCAGTTGAATTTTATACGCAACATAAACACGCACTTCTACATCTCGTCACTCTAAAGCAGAAATTAATTCAAGCTCGATCAGGAAAAGTCAGGTTGAAACTTCAAGTCAGTCAAGGAAGCCAGTTATAAATAACCACAGAGTAACATATACGGTATACTCTTCATAAGCACTTGTGTACGTGTAATCGGCCTCACATCTCAGCATGAAGCAGGGTGAGGAAGATGCTTTTTAGTTTGTTATCTTGAAGTTTGAGAAATTCAGTATCAGATCAATACATCTTTTAATTACTACTAATAATGAAGTTTACTATTTATGTATTTAGTTAGGCCTTTTAGTCCCGTTCCCCTCCTCTTCATCCTGTTCTGTCTCAAGGAGTTCACATTAGCAGACGAAGGGGGAAATTTTCATAATCTTGTCAACAGATGCAGAAAAAGTCTTCAATTAAGTTTTAAATCCAGTCTTGATTTAAAACATTTTTAGCAATCTTTTGTTTTGTTTTTTGCGACAAGGTCTCGCTGTGTAATACAGGCAATAAAAAGGTTATAAACCTAGAACCACACTGCATAATAATGTGGACACAGCTTAGTCATCACTGAAACCCTGGGCCCCCTCAGGGTATCAACGCACTTTTCCGACTACATGATGAAGTGAAGGGCTATACGTTTCCTTGCCGTGCAATCATTCCCGTTGTTTTTAAATGTTGACCAATCCATCTGTACTGTACACGAAACATCCCTCATACCCAACAGTGTGAACCCTCTTCGCTCCTCTCTGCCCTCCCACCCAATGTCGCCTTCAATGACTAGAATTTTACAAACTTTTTTCAGTGATGCTCACAGCCCTGGACGGCATGGTTCCAAACCAAGCACAGTCAATTAAACTACGCATTCTCTTTCTTACTCTGGCAGGGAAAAAAATTCAGACCAGAAGGGTTCGATGAGCTCCTTGTATCTCTAAAATTAAACAGCAAAATACTGTTCCAGAACACAAAAATCTAAACTCAGCTTGCATTTAACTGTACGCAGCCAGTGAATTTAATTCAACTGGGCACCCGGGCTACAGAAAGCCCGCACCTCTGCGTCTCATGACTCAGCTCTGCTGCTTGAAGGGTAGTGCTTGTATGGAGCTAAGCAAGGGAGCAAACGGCCAAGTGGACAGGAATTCACACAGCTGCAACCGCACTGACTGCGGTACAGAGTCTGAAAAGGCAGCAAAGACCACTGAGTCAGGAAAGCATCCCCACCATCTTGAACTTTCCTAAAATAATGACAAAGCTAAGGAAAAATACACCTC